>JAPZDX010000022.1:9343265-9353742 GCA_029783625.1 Naso annulatus
CAATTTTGATGCAGTAGCACAAGTTAGACATTAAAATTAGGCAATAGCCCATAAACTGGCTTTTTTTTTTTTTTTTTCAAATTGTGCGTCATGAACAACTACAGACAAATTATACTTCACACACGGACCATCATGCAGAATTGTAGCATTTTGGGAAGAGCAATTTCATCTGAGCTGCACATGTGAAAACGCTGTTAGGATTCTCTTCATCTAGTTCCATTGTAATAATCATTGGCTATTTTATTTAAGTGGTAAATCAAGTCAATAAGTGATGTTTCCAGTTTGTTTGCAAATGAGTGCAATCGCAGTAAGGATTTCAGCAGCATGTTGGAATTTCACAGATGACTGCATGATGGAGACAGGGGTGTGTCTATGGAGTGGCTGAGGGGAGGACATGAACCACCCCTATAATCTGATTGGCCACCCCTGATGCCACCCTATTTGACAGGTTATCTGCTCAGTCAGAGGCGGGCCTTATTAGTATGTTTGACGAGTGGAGGTGCAATTCAAACCTAAGAGGCAGTAAAAGCAAATTATAAGTAAACATTTTAACCGTTGTTATTTTTATTATTGTGTTGTCCTTTTTTGTCAAGTTAGCTAGGCTTCTGAATTTTTATTTTGTTGGCACTTCAGACTGTGTTTCTATTTTCAAATATGCCTTTTCTTCATTTGCATTTAACCTGTCTTTAGAAAGTACAAACTCTCATAAGAATAACCGATAAAAGTTTTATATTACGTTTTTATGGTGCCACTCAGTGTTGTGACTGGTAGGTCAATTGATCTTTTAAATTAAATCTTACACGCTGTGAGTAAATGTAAATAAGCATGGGTAGTGGGAACAAAAATGGTAAATTAATACTATTTTGATGCTTGCATTTGCATGTGCACACATGTTGGTTGGCCACCACAAGCCACTATAGGGTGAACTGGCGTGCTGCCGAACCCACATGCCACCCTTGCATAAGTCAGTGCCCCTCTGGGGCGACCCCAGTTTGAAAAAGTCTGGACATGCCTCTGGATGGAGACTCATGGAGGGGGACTTCGTCTAAAATGGTAAGACCAAACATTATCAGTCTCTCATACTTTAAACAAAACACCAGCTTGTGTCTTGTTCTCTTTCTCTGTGTCAGTCTCACCCTCCTCCCCACTTCTCTCCCTCTCAGAGTAAAAAGTAGAAAGTCTGAATCCTTCCTCCATCGGCTCTCTTTTTTATTATAATTTTATTTTTTATTCTTGCAATAATTCAAATCTTTCTCTCTGGATTATTGTGTAGTTTTTGTAACTACTCATATAACTGTTTAAACATTCCAGGCTGAGGGTTTTCTGGAATTTAAGAGGAAATGAGATTAGAAATGTTGACGTTGTATTTGAGAAGTTTTAATGAAAATTACTGAGAAAACTGGTGTCTTCCTGTGGACCATAAGTCATTCACTAACTCCCTCCCCCACCATTGCTCAATCATTGGACTTCCACACTTAACTTTATTCTTTGTTAGAGCTTTAATGGTCACAATTTGCAATTTAAGTTTATTTTGTTTCCTGTTTTATTTGGTAGTTGCTTCCTTTTTGTCATTTTGTTGTCTTGTTGTGTTTCCCTCCTCTGTGATTGCCTGATCACCCTCATTGGTGTCACCTGTGTCAGGTCAGAGTTTGTTTCAGCTGTTCCTTGTTAACCTTCCCGTGTTGTGTTGTGTTGTTGTGTTGTGTTGTGTTGCATTGTGTTGTGTGTTTCTCCAGAACACAATTAGCCCTTGAAGGAGAAATTTGTAATTCTTTGTTCTGACAAACTCTGTAACTCTTGGTATTCCAGAAAATAAGGTTAGCAAGTTTCCCAGATAATTTTGAAAGTGTTACATCTGAAATATGGTTTGTTATCATGAACTGGAATTGTGAATTTGAGTTAAATCATTGAAATACCTAATTCAAATTTTGCTTTAAAAAAACAAAACATAATGTAACCTTTTTATGATTAATGTATGTGGCTAACTTTCCACTTTGTGAAGCAGTCGTCAGGTTTAAAGCTGCAAATGAAAAAAATCAGCTAAACTGTTCTACTGACCTTTAGTTCGCTAAACAAGGTTTACTATTTTCAACATATATTTTGTCCAAAAGATGATATACTTGATCATGTCAACATTTCTGAGACTTGCTTTGTATTTATTTATTTATTTATTTTTTTTACTATCTCCACTTTATATTAGAATAAAGTAAAAAAACAATGTTAGGGACAGTTAACAGTTTTGTCATGGTTTGTGTTCTGTGCTCTGAAATAGCATTTGACAGAGATTTTTAAAGACTGACAACTACTACCATTATAGCCTTTTTTTGTAACAAAAGTGTGTTTTTAATTTTATTTGAAAGTTAAACTACTGAAAAAGTGACAGAAAAGGGTCATTCTGTATTTTTTTATGAACAGCTTACAAATGTAAATTTTAGCAGCAGTAAATTGTTCATTCCACAGTAAGTTAATGGAAGACCTGCTGCTCATTAATTGTTTTTACAGAATTTGACAGACTTGCAGTAGTTCAGGAAGGCAAGAAAGTCATTTCATGTCTGTCTGTCCATCTGATCTAGTCTTAGTGTCTAAAGACAATGGTGCTGAGGGATGGCTACTGGTGTATGTAAATGTAATATAACATCTGTAATTCCTGGATTCAAACCTCCCATGTCCGTAAAAATGTTTGTTGAAGCGCCCTTGAGCAAAGTGCTATTATCAAAAATCACAAGTTAGGTTGTTCTGTGGCTACAATCTGACCTGACCGAAGGCAGACATAACAAAGACAACACATTCTTCTGCAATCAGTCTTATATCTTTAGAATGTAGCTACACATTCAAACAAACCAAAGATTGTCAAGCAGAAGAAGGAACAGAGGGTTAAGAGGGAGTTTAAACTATTGTGACATAATACGCACTCAGTTGCAAAATAAAATAATTTTGCACACATTTCCACACACATTTTGGTTTGCTCTGCTGAGCATTTCTATATTCATAATGGAAATGTAAATCTGTTTTGATTCGCTCAGAGGATTTAGAACCAAAATCCTTTGAAATAAATGCAAAGCTAGTGTTTCACTTAAACGTCGCCAAAATGGTTACTAACAAAAGTTTACTTTTTACAAATAAATGGATATTAAACTGATTCAAGAGCTGTTTCATCTGCTGTGGACTGGCTTTGACCTCCTTGTCCTTTTTGGTTTGTGTTTCAACATCTGAATCATGACCAAGGATTTTGTAGATCATGTTGCTTAAGCTCAAAAAGTCCCATCTATAAAAGCTTTTTTTTTTTTTTTTTTTTAAAGTGGAAAACTCAATAGGAAAATCTTAAAAATCACATAACTTCACGTATGTATACTGGCCCAGTGTAACCAGTGGAGGTCAAATGGTTTACTGGAGAAAAGGAAAAAATGGAAATGCTATCAAGCAGTTCCAGTCTGTTGTCAGTTGCATCAGTTTCATCAGAAATTCCTCACAAAGGTTGAACACAGGGCTGCCCAGGGTTGAGCAACATAGCTTGGTGTTATAGTATCTTGAATTAGACAGGAGGGGGTGCTAAAATAATGTTACTCAGGTACAAGGGTGATAATGCTCCAGACACTAGTCTCGCGATACCAGACAATCTGAGATCTTAGCAGCGTTTAGAGACTGACTTGTGAGTCAATGCAAACACATGCTTTTGTACAGTAGCCAGTTGCTTTTAGCGCCCGTCACGTTACTGTAACACACCCAACACACCGACAGCCTAATGAAATGACACACAGACTCACAAAATCATAAACTGTAGGGTTTGTCTGTTTGTTTTTAGGTTTAATCAGTCGAAATGTTTTTGTGCGACTGAAATAGGCTACATAGACCGTTATAAAATATGATAGGCTAGATATGTAGGCTCTAATAGGCCTTTAGGATATAGATAGGTTATGTGCATATACAACATCAGGGATATAATCAGATGTTTTGTTCTTGTGCCTTCAGAATAAGTATATTTTTGGGGCAGTCCTTGTTAGAAAGCGTAAAAATGTTTTGTTTAAGAAACTAGAATATAAACTAATCTGTTCTAAGACACTAATTTAGGCTTAAATATCAGTTTTTACACGCACACTGAACCCAAAGTTTAAGTTCCTTCGTGACTCAAGTGAGACTCATCATGTGTCTACATGTAGCCTTCAGCGCACGTGGATTATTAGTCTACACTCCCATGTCAAATATGATCCATCCGGAAAATGAGCTGTGTTTACAGCCAAATTTGATTGTAGGAAGTGTTTTTTTGTTTGTTTGTTTGTTTTTGTTTGTTTTTTAAAATTAAGATAATGCCATTTTTTAAATTCGGTGTCGTTTACGGTAATTGGAGGACGTTAACTTGCGGAAGAGTATGAAAAACAGGCTCAGTGAAAATCATCAATGCTCAAAGTTATTCATCTTTTCCACCATCCTTGATGCGCATCTTTTCCTACGTACGTGACAGAGTTTCTGCCAGTGGAGCTGTTATTATCCGCGGGTGGATTTGAGCGGTTGCGTCCGCGTTACGCAACGTCTGCCTGACAAAGATGGTTATTATACGATTCTAGGACGCGAATGATGAGCATCGCAGTCTCTATTTTTTTACAACTGGGGCTACAAGAAACGGCACTTCTAAATATCAGGAAGAAAACTGGTACAGCAGATGCTCGCAGCGTCACTGCCGCATCCTCTCTCGGACGTGACCGGCAGCACGCGCAGCAGCCACAGACTCCACAGAGCTCATTAGTATGCACGTACGTAACGTCTACCGAGTGGGTTGTCTTTAAATACCGGAGAGTCCCTCTCCGCAGCACCACTTCTGCGGAAAGGCTGAACCAAGGAGCAGCAGACACATTCCACTTTGAGTTTCGACTTTTTCTCGAAAGAGGCCTAAAGGTAAGAAGAGCCGCCGGACCGAACGTCACACAGAATTTCATCTGCGCACGGCAGCCTTTCACGGAAATGCTCATTTATTTCGCTTTAGGCCACATTATACATAAAAGCCGGACCTCACCAACCTGATGCGCATTTTGACTGGGAGGATACAGTGAGGGGCGTGTTACTATTAGAATCGATAGTCGTGATTGGTTGTGAATAAGCTTGGCACCAGTTTTCAGTTTGGACAGGCTTCTTATTGTTTTCTCTTTTTTTGAGTGTGTAAGTGTGTGTGTATAAGGATTTTATTTAAAAGACAACGAGCAGGAGCAACAGGATGTAGGCCTGCCACCTTGCTACTTGTTGCAGCAACGCTCATAATGGGCTTTAAGTATAAATGTTAGGCCTGTAAATTATGCATATAGAGGTTAACCTCATGTTAAGCCTGTAAAAATGATTACCTCAAGAATAAAATCCCTACAATCAAATAAATAGGCCTATTCTGATATAATTGGATAAATAAAGCCCAACTTTTTTTAACCAGAAGTGATGGTGGTTTGATTCTGTTTGAATCTGCCATTACATCATTTAGTTTGTGTTGAAAAGACGCATTGTTACACAAACGGTAACATCTGCCCATGGCGACCGAAGCAGACAGCAGCCTTGACCGTAATGATCCTGGCACAGGAAACTCGCCGCAATCAAATTCTGGCCATGAGGAAGCAGATTTCAGTGAGAGTGGCGGTGTTGCAACCGACATCGAGACGCTTTTGTAATAAATGCCACTCTCATGATGATCAGACTCATAATGCTGGTCCAGTAAAAACACTTTTTCCAGCTCACGTTTCATATTAATCAACAAATGTGGATGAATGAATAAAAATTCGGGAGTGGATGAAATCAAGCTGCATCCTGTTGGCAGCAACAGTTGAGTCTATCAACACACCGTGGAAACAAATCCAGTTTTTCCTGCTGGTTGCATTCTTCCATGTATGTGGGCTTTTGTGGGAAAATTAAAAGTTTCGATCGACTGTTTTCTCTTATCACACAGTCCTTAAATAATACAAGAATGCAGACAAAAGATGTGTTCTCAGTCACCTGCAAAATTATAATGCGGAGGACCAGGCAGGCTCCCAAACCTCAGTGGGATACCTGACACCCTACCAGAGTTCAGTGAACCCTCATTGACCTTTTCGTTATCAGATCAAGTGCATGTAGTAATGTACTAGTCAATATGACAAAACAAGAAGCACACAAAAAGCAGCTACTCATTTTAAGTCCCGTATTTTCATATAATCCGAAGCTTGACAAAAAAAAATCTTTGCCTCTCTCTTTCAAACTATACCATATTAAGGTTCTTACGGCTAATAATCCGTCTTGTAATCCTCATTCAGTCATGCTGCAGTAATACTTTGCCTGGTTTGTACAGCATATTTCAACTATAAAGAAAGAAAGAAATGTCCGGCCGTTTTTAGACAGTCACAGTAATCCTTTCCTGGAAGCTAACAAAGGCTCCTTTTGTAAAGCACAACTGCATCTCACCTCAGTGTCAGGCTCTGGTATGTAGAAAGCTCTCACCTAGGAGTGAGAGATAATTGGATAAAAGGGTCTTAGGTACGACTGTCCCACTTCCCACATCCTACTGTTGTGTGCCAACTCACCATTGAGAGGTCTTAAATATCCTCTCAAGGAAGGTATTACAGCGAATTTATCCTTTCCGCCTCTCCGCTACGTGCTAGTCGCCACATCAGCCGAGTCATGATGTGATGCAAACGACTGCAAGCATGAACTCTCATTTATGGCTGCCCAACCAGGAAACATAAATAAAAGTGTGTGACGTCAGCTTTCAGTGGTCTATGCATCACCAAGACAGGCTGCAGTACTTTCCCAGAGCGAGGTTGCCATGGAGACTCAGTGAGGCGCTGTTAAGCAAGAATTACTGCTGTAAGCCATTTATGGAAATAAACATGATACACAGGGGTAGACAAGCCGGAACTTGTGGTTGTGAGCGATCGTGTTTTGAGGGTCACAACGAGGACACGCTTTCACTTCTGCAACTGTGATGAAAAGAAAAATCCGAGGCTGATTCAGTGTGAGAGCAGTCACGTACACATTTGTGTGTACCTGGTAGTGGCAACACATTCGGTCACATACATTATGCAACACTACTACACTGCTTCTCTCTTTCCACTCTCACCCTTCCTTCGTTTTTTTCCTCACACCTCTTTCCCATCCCCTTTCTCCCCTCACTCCTCTTTCTCTCACTCGCACGTCTTAATCTGTCCCTCACCCTCCTGTCATGCCTGTTTACTGTCCACAGATGTCCACCAAGGAGAAGCTGATCGGCCATGTGATGAAGGAGGAGCCTGTTGGCAGCAGGAGCAAGGTGACGGTGGTGGGTGTCGGCATGGTGGGCATGGCCTCTGCCATCAGCATCCTGCTCAAGGTGAGACAGAGAGAAAGAGAAGTCATGCAGCTTGCTCTGTGTGAAGGGAACTTCTCCCTCCAGGCGTCTCTTCCCTAACATGTGTGTAGTCGCTCAGTCAGCGTTCTCCACTCTGTTAAAGTTCAGTGCAGTTTGTTGCTTCTACATAAAGAATTATTTGCATTCCACTCTCGCGGTGGATCCCAAGGCTAAGGGCAAAATTATCGGGCTACTGATAGGCTAGACTCTCTGGAAGCCTTCAGGGATGTACACCAAGACTTTAAAAGGATATTTCACATTTTTGGAACCAGAGCCCAAGCAATGATGTTGTTGCTTGGCAGAGTTTTTCAAAGCACAGCACTTGCAGCTTGTCATGCTAGCTCCGAATACTTAGCCACAAAACCAGTAAAAAGTCAATGGGGTCACACTCCTGTCTGTACAGGTGGACTGAGGGTCATTGAAGTTTACTTCACATGGCACACAAAGTAACTTTCAATGACCCTCAGTCGCGTGCATCAAGTCCATCAAATAAACTGATTCTGCTTAAGTCATCCTCTTGTCATCGAACTCACCTTTAACCGGATTTTCCTTCACTCTCTCAATCACTTTTCAGTGTCAGATCTTTTGTTTTGCTCTACCTTAAAGTTAATTCTTGTCCCCAAGATTAATATAAACATTTAACATCTGATCTGATCAACTGCATGACGGTTATTAAGTCAGCTATGGACTTATATCGCTGGATTAACCATCTGTGATAATCTGTGATAACTGACCAATTTTATTCACACCATACTTCCCCAATCAAAGCTGATTTTCCACACATTGTACTAAGTAAGTCAGTTATTAAAGTGCAAGAAGAAAAACATAAATAAGTGTGTATAATGGACTTTAGAAAACCAGAAAAGTACCAACTTATATACATGGTATTCATGACTGAATAGGCAATTTAAAAGCATTGTCAGTATTAGTTTCTATTAATGGAATAGTAATGAAGATTTGTAAATTAGTCTACAAACGATCACTGTATGCTTACAACTGAAACTGACCTCTATAATGCCTCGGATGTTAGAAATAAAACCTGCATGCTTCTTTATTATACAGATCTGAGAAGAAATCATTTTTCCTTATATTGCCTGGTTTTATTCACAGAAATGTAGCTGGACCTGAAAAAAAACATGTCACATGTAACAGGTCAGCCACTTTTAGTGAGCCTCACTGCACCTGTATTTCTAAAGTGCATGTCTGTATATAATCAGGACTTGTGTGATGAGCTGGCCCTGGTTGATGTGATGGAGGACAAGCTGAAGGGTGAAGCAATGGACCTGCAGCACGGATCCCTCTTCCTCAAGACTCACAAGATTGTAGCCGACAAAGGTGAGAAGACGCAAAAATAACTACAACCTCTGACTCCAGAAGAATTTAGCTTTTATTCTGTTGTATGACTCGGCCCTTTCTATTTTTAGATTATACTGTAGCTTCATCTGAACATCTCTCCTTATATCAATTTGTCAGACTACAGTGTGACAGCCAACTCCAAAGTTGTGGTGGTAACCGCCGGCGCTCGCCAGCAGGAGGGCGAGAGCCGTCTGAACCTGGTGCAGCGCAACGTCAACATCTTCAAGTTCATCATCCCAAACATTGTCAAGTACAGCCCCAACTGCATCCTGATGGTGGTGTCAAACCCAGGTGAGACAGACAGAGGTTGTGAATGAGTAAGTGAGGAGGAAATGTGGGAGACGGTGTGATGTGACGTGTATTATATATTCCCAGCCGTAGCTCAGTACAGAACAAAGAGTCTTCATTTTAAAGAGTTGTTTCCTCTCGTCCTTTTAACCTCCAGTGGACATCCTGACATACGTGGCCTGGAAGCTGAGTGGTTTCCCCCGTCACCGCGTCCTTGGCTCTGGCACCAACCTCGACTCCGCTCGTTTCCGCCACCTCATGGGGGAGAAGCTCCACCTCCACCCATCCAGCTGCCACGGCTGGATCATTGGAGAGCACGAGACTCCAGTGGTATGCAGCTCTGACTAAAAATACAATCTCTGCAAGTTTCCCACTGTACCCCTTTGTTGGACTATGGCAAATCCTCGAATAAAGCAACACCATTTGCCTTTTTTAGGTTGCCATGGTTGCATTTGTGTGAACGTCTTGTGTTTAAGGTCATTTATCCCTATTATGGCTCTCTGTCTCTCATAGTGCCCGTGTGGAGTGGCGTGAATGTTGCTGGAGTTTCCCTGCAGAGCCTCAACCCACAGATGGGGGCTGAGGGTGACAGCGAGAACTGGAAGCAAGTTCATAAGCTGGTGGTTGATGGGTGAGTGCAAATTAATTTCCAGTAAGCCCCCAATGAGCTGACTGATCTCCCTAAATTATTCTGCAAACTACATTTTCTCCAAATTGAATAAGCAAAGCAGTTAGCCATATTTGTCCAGCACATCTGCGCAGCACTGTGGTGTGGGAGCCATGAATATTATATTTTGCTTAAAGGGATCATTTAAGGTTAATAGTCTGCACTCACAGTCGCTTATTAACATGCATGTAAAGACTAAAAATGCCAACAGGCACAATTGAATCCACTGGAGCTGACGAGCCCCGGAGAGGAATTTGACCAGGGCAGTGTGCCAAAAGGCATAACAGAGGCGGGTACACAGTACACTCCTGTGCTCAGGCCTGACTAGAGCGTGACACCCAGAATATAAAACAATTCTTACGCCGCTCCCTGTAAGGTTTACTGTCCTGTGTGCAATAATCAATAAAATATTGGACAATATTCAGTCCTGGGCAAAGGCAGGTACGCCTTCAGTTAAAGGCTTTAAAAGATCTATTCATGCTACCTGATCAGCATTGCCATATTTTGTCATGTCTGTCCTACTGAAGTTATGTGACCATTTGTCCTGTAAATGTTAATTCTGTACCATTATTTCATTGTCTGTTATCCTGACTTATCTCAAAAGAGTAAAGTTTTTAGAGAGGTCAACCATGGCTGGAACAATAACTTCTTTATCAGAAAAGTGTTTGCAAAGGTTTCAGGTATGACAATAGAAGGAGAGTGACTAAGACAAGGACAAGGATTTCTCAACAGAGAAGTTACCACATTTTTTAAATGTATAAAACAAAAAAAAAGGTTCCTGTCCATTTTTTCTGCAGAGTTTTTAAATTATTTTGAAGGTTTGCATAAAAAAA
>JAPZDX010000022.1:9484117-9500053 GCA_029783625.1 Naso annulatus
ACTGTAGGTGGGCTGCCTCATAATTTCACTTCACTTTCATTTGTCTGATCCTTCTTATCACTGATTAGCAAGCAAACACATTCTGGTACAGTCTGTACGACAGAGGGGACAAAAAACTCCACCAAAGAAAGATTTCATTCAAATATTAAGAAGCTGTAATTCATGTCAGGCTGTAAGAATGACTTTGTTTTAAGCGGGCCTTTCGTAAAATTAACAGTTGAGTAGGTAAATTGTGACCAATGGTATGTAGAAATAAGTAACAAGAACAGGCCAGTAGGCAGTATGTGAACAGGACAGAGATATAAAAAGTATTCAGGTCCAGTTTCAGGTAAAATTTTCTTTCAAAATTTTACAGTATCATTAGCCACGTACTTGAAGTACCCAAAGTAAAACTACTAAATTTGTAGAGGAGAGCCTTTTATATATTAATATGTATTACTCTTAGATTATTACTGATGCATTCAGTAAAAGAACCATTAATTTTAAGTACTATAAAATATTGGTAAGCCTAATCTGTAACAATTTATAGCATTTATATGGTTAGTTTGCATGTGAAGATGTATAAAGGATTTATTCACAAAGATACTAAGTACAGCTGGCAAATAAATGTAGCTAATTAAAAAGTACAAATTTTCCCCTTCCAATATGGTGAAGTTGAAGTATGCAGTTTAATAATAGAGACAAATACACATGCCTCAAAAAAAAAAGTACATAAAGATGAGTGTTGTGTGCCTCCGTACGTGTGTTTAAAGTCTTTCAGCGTGTGTGTGTGTTTGAGTCTGTTCACATTGTATTTGGACCATTGTAACATGCACCTCTGGGTGTGGCGAGACTTTAGTTCTACTGACAGTGTCGCTTTTATCCTGTGCAGACCTATGACACACGCACACACACACACACACACACACACACACACACGCACACACACGCTAAACCTTCAGGTTATCATGGAGTCCTTGAACCACATTTCATTGCCATGTCCCTGCGCTACCGACATAACACATCACAATTACTGTCACTCCTTAACCTGACTTGACCTTAACCTGATTTTTTTTGTCTGTACCTGCGCATGGAGGTGCATGAGTTCCTGGGCGATGTTTGGTCTTACAGCGCTGTGCTTTAGTAACACTTTATTCATCAGTGAGTGAAAAATGTTCAGCCTCACCGGCATTTATATATTCAGCAGTTCTGTTTTGACCCTTTGTGATTGCTTCCCTGACGTGCAGCGCTTTCATCTTGCAGCACCTTTTTCTTGTGTAAAATTGCAGTCGAGCAAAACTGGACGCAGTGATAGACCTCCGTCAATATTTAGACTCTGGTGGAAAACGCTTGACTTTTTCCTCTCTTTGTTTTTGTTGCCAGTGGTAACAGTTTTTGAGCCATGCCCTCCATGCAAACAGGACAGGCAGCTCATGTTTTATGACTCCTGGGATTAACAGAAGCAAAAGGTGTAATCCTGACACTTTGATGTGTGTAAGACAGTAGTATCTCAATCACACAGAGCACCTATAAGGACCTATCACTGATATTATTCCAAAGAAACCCTCAGCCTGCTTTTGGCTTTGAACATCACATGATTTTCTTTTTTGCTTTTTTAGTCACTGAGAGGAATTTCAGAAGCATTTCTTGGACAGTTACAAAGAGAAAGAAAACATAAACAGTGACTCATCACATTGATTCAGTTTAATTATCCTCTTCATAATAAGCATAAACAGCCTATGTCTTTTGACTTTTTGTGCATGTGTGTTGGGTCTTCTGTCAGTTTCAGTGGCGTGTGGCAGCAGGTCTGCTCTGTTCACCATTAATCACCGTTCGTTAGATAACAGCCCCATTCTCTCTTTCCTCTTTATGCCCTGTTCAGGTTCACGGCCTCCTCACATATAGAGAGTCCACAGGACAACACAGGCATCAATACACACAGCTACACCTGCTTAAGCATTAACCATTAATCAACCATAGGTGGATAAATGTACAGGTTCCCAAATATCCTCTCTATCTGTCAAACGCATACACACACATACTCACACCTGTGTTTAGCATGTCTTAGTTAGAGGGGGAAAATTCCGACATGAGCCCATTCATCGGGGGAGAGAAGACAAGTGATTAGATATTGGTGATAAAGATTTTAAGTCAACATCCCGGCAGGTGTCGAGCGCTTTTTACTGCACACGAGTGACTCCACTCAGACTTTATAGGCAATAAAAGGTGAAACTCTTTTTAACTTGATACCTCCATCCACCCCTCCACTCTGTGCAGAGTACAGAAGGGGGCTTTACCACTGTGCAAAGAAGCAGAAAGCACACGAGGAAATTTAGCTGTTTAGCTTGTCCTGTTCTTTCACGATTCTCTGTACTCAATCTGTTTGGTTGCTAAGATGTATAAAAGTGGTTTGCTATTTTCCGTAAAGGTTAGGCCATTATTAAATATTAGAAATTAAGTTCATAACAGTCGTTATAGTGTAGATGTATAACAGGCTGCAGTCCAATACTAAGCACAACACAGAACATTCACCTAAGTGCCTAAACAAGTAAGCCTTTTAATAGGAAATTAATTATAGCTTCTGCATCTCTATGGTAGTAGATGTTTGATACAAATATGTTTAGTCATCGCCAGTCTTTTAACGACTGGTTCTGTGAAAGCATTCACTGTTTAGAGAGTTTAAAGGGATAGTTCACCCAAAAATGAAAATTCAGTCATTAGCTACTCACCATCATGCCGATGGAAGGTTGTGTGAAGTTTTTCGGTCCACAAAACACGGCTGGAGTTTCGCAGAAAAAAGGCGTTGCAGTCATCTCCCAAACAACTGAAGTGAATGGTGACCAATTTTCAAACGTAAGCCAAATAAAAACATAATAAAAACCATGTAATGCCTCCATACTGCTCATACAAAGTAATTCAAGTGACCTGAAGCCTTAACATGCCAGTTTGTTGCCAGAAACATCACTGATGCCAAGTTTATAGGCCTCACTGTTCACTGGAGCCTGTAGCTACAGCACACACACCATCTGAAGCTCACACTGCGAGCCAGGTGAGACCAATAAAAGCTCGAGCTTTCAGGACATTTTAATTACTTCTGACAAGCAGTATGTAAGAACTTTATGGTTTTATTGTGTATTCATTTTACATTTGGAATAGAAATCACCGTTCACTTCAATTGTAATCGCCTCTCTAGTCTTTTCGACTACTCAAAGCTCTTTACCACACAAGTCAGCATTCACACATTCACACACTAAGGGCAGGTGACTTCTCTACAAAGAGCCAACCTGCTCATTAGGAACTCATTCACACATCTACTCACCAGTGGTGCAGCCATTGGGAGCAATTTAGGGTTCAGTATCTTGCCCAAGGACACTTCGACATGTAGACTGGAGGAGCTGGGGATCGAACCACCGACCTTTTGATAGTTAGACGACTCACTATACCTACGGTGCCACAGCCGCCCTGTTTGGGAGATGACCGCAATGTCTTTTTCCTGTGAAGTCCAGCAGTGTTTTGCGAATTAAAAAATTCAACTGACCTTTCATTGGCATGAGGGTGAGCAGTTAATGGCTGAATTTTCATTTTTATGTGATCTATCCCCTTAACATCACCCCTCAGATTAGCTTTAAAGCAAATATACAGTTTCTTTATGGTGTAAAAGGTTCAAACTTGCAGATCACTCAGCCATGACCACAGAATTTCCTAAATGTTTAGATGGTGCATTGACCTCTTCTAATAGCTGAAGAAGCATGAATTGCATCTTTGTGCTTCAATGTATAGAGATCAGTGCATCAAATCACTGAATGAGGGACTTGTACTACACTAGTAGTTCATGCAAACAGTGGATGTTTGACCCAGAGGCCTCCGATGTCACTGCAGCTATAAGTAATCTCACTGTAGACACTGGAATGTGTGATGTGCTTTCACCTCTACTGGGGGGTCCGCATTCATTCACCTCAGACACAGCGGCGAAGACCTACAGCAGCAGTAGTATGCATGTATGACCCCCCTCCCCGTCATTACGCGCCACCTACTGAAATCAGCTACTCCATCAGACTTTGACAGGGATGAAGCCACAGGGCGCGGAAATTAACTAAGTTAGTCATTCAGATGCTAGTCTGCAGGCAGGGAGAATCTGGTCCATTTGTTCCCTGATCAATCAAAGTCCATTCCTGGCCTCCTTTTTGGTTTGGGATCAGAGAATTAGGTTGGATTGTCTTCCTAGTGATCTATTCCTGTGATAGTTTCATCACAATAGACAACAGAAGAATGCCAGTTGGTTTTCCTGCAGGGATTCTTTACTGTATTGGACAAATACAGATGGATGGACAGCATGGACTGGGAGCTATTGTTACTTGGTGGGGAGGTCGTCCTGCATCTGCTGCCCACTGGGACCAGTTACACCACTAATAGTCCAAAAGAGTCCATCCATTCAGCCATTGTTTGTATGTTGTGGTACACTGGTGTATTAACATATGCACATGTTGTTTTCTGTTATGATACAAAGAAGCAGTTTCTGTCCTGGTATTAAGATTGTTTTTTAACTTTAGTGATGTCTCGTATTTTATGGTATTTACAATTTTTTGAGACAGAATTTACGTATAAGAGTTTGATTCCTTTTTTTTCCCGTTGAATGTCTTTCTTGTGTTTTAGTCTCATTACTTCTTTAACAAACATGTCAGAAGACAAAATAAAAGACAGTTCTCAACATTATTTACCCTTCTTTTCTCCATGTATTATATTCTTTCAGACCTCGTTTAAGTAAAAGCACCTTTAGGTAACACGTATCCTCTCTCTCTCTCTCTCTCTCTCTCTCTCTCACACGCACACACACACACACACATACACACACACACAGTCTTGGTTTGCTTGTATGTAGTAAAGATGCAAGTCTAATCGCTGTCTTCAAGATAGCAGAAGTAGAGGAGAGTAAATGGGAACACGATAAAGCAAAGAGGAACAAATAGTGGACTGGTGTGCTGCCACGGTTTGCTCAGTGTTAAACCAATAAGATAATCAAGTGACCGAGTCTGGAGAGAGATAGAGCCTGGACCAGGCACAGTGTGGCGTGTGGTCTCAGTCTCGGTATCAGCAGCTCTGATTTTCAGTTAGATAGTGGGGCCAAAACCTGTGTGTGTGTGTGTGTGTGTGTGCCAAGTTAAAGATAGTGTTTACAGCGCCCACTTTTTGGCAGGTGTAACTTAAAAGCAGAGTGTGTAGCCCTTTGAACTTTGGTCCTTTGACAGCTATTGTTTGTTGAAAAGCCTTTCCCAGTCTTTTTCTTTTTGCAGGACAGGATCGAGAAATAAAAAGAGAAGAAGCACGAGGAGGAAGAAGAGACTGAGTTTGAAACCCTGTTCATTAAGAGATATTTGAATGATATTAGGACATAAAAGAATTTGAAAAATGAATCTCCACAATAAGGCTAAGAGTAAAACCATCAATACTATGCAAACCATCCCTCAGAGGTGACCTCGCCCTTCTCCAGCCCACAGCTCAGCCCTCTTGGATCCTGCTTCATTTACCCTCCACATGTGAGGGCTCCAGGGATTCTGCTGCACGGCTGAGCGAGCAGGGACTTGTTAATTTGTGACCCATGTGCAAATGAAGGTATAACGGTCGGGTTTGGTGGAGAAATTTTGCTCTGAGGCTGGAAGGAGCAGAAAGTTGTTCAAGCAGTGGGTCTTCACAAATGTGACACAGAACCACAGGCTCTGGACTTCGGGGTCTGAGTGAGAAAGAGAATAGAAAGACAAGTGGTTGAGAACGTAGGTCAGATTTTTATCATAAGTTGATCTATGTGCATCTGATGCTCTTTACTGTGCAAACAAATGCAATAGTTTGATCAATATTCACTGTAACTATGCATAATTTGTATTTATATATTTATTAATACCTAACAACTTTTATTAATCTGCTGATAGCTGGTCCTGTACATATTTTCTCATTATTAGTAATCACCTTACCTGTATGTAATTTATTACTGTATTACTACCTTAGTGCACGTTGTTTCACTTTAATCATTCAGTATTAATTATCTACATTCTTACAACTCAGCTTCACTTTTTTTTATTATTTCAGCCTCCCTTTGTAGTCACTTTAAATTTTTTAGTTGGTGCTTTTACTTGTTGTCTTGACATGCTCCATGTGCCTTAAAATTGCCCTCCGGGCACAGATAAAGTTTTCTGAATTGAATTGAATATCTTATGTTCTGTTTGTCATAACTAATGTTTGATTTAAATGTGCTTGCATCCACAATAAAACACATGCTCTAATTTTGCACTTTGTCTGTGTGTTGTTGAAGTTCACAGTGAAAAGAAAAATGTGTAACCTGCTGTCTCCGAGGCATCAGTGCGCAAACACATACACACAAAACACACACACACACACACCATTATTGTTTTTCCTCAAGCATCTTGGGATTTTGTGTTGCTGTGCTGGCGTATCAAGATTCCCAAGTACCAAAACAATTTTCCATTTGAAGGATGGAACACAGCTCTTTGTTTATTCCCGGCTTCATTCAATTACCCTCTCTTTGGTTTGTTTAACATTTCAAACTCGTGATCTAATTTTTTGTTTGGTTGCTCTTCAGATCTGTAAATTAACGCCTCAGCTGAGCGCCGGAGCTGCCTGTGGTGTAGAATTCATTAAGCCTCCTTGTCCCCTGCATGTGAGTGTGTGCACATCACAGGACGGCGGCATCCCCAGAAACTGTGTGTGTGTGAGTGTGTGTGTGTGTGTGTGTACATGCGATGCTGTGGTGAAAGGCACCATCTGTTCCATGTGACAGTAATGAAGTGAGGGGCATTGTGGTACAAAGCCTCAGACCCATTCATCACAGCTGTAGGCGGGCCAAGCATATTCCCCCTGTCTTATAGGGATACCTCTACACACTCCACGCACACACCTAAACACACTCATTCACACACAGCAACCCCAAGTATAACTGTATTGTACTAGCTTGCTATTACCTAAATGGTGTGAGTCTGAGCAAACACTTGTAGAACAGTTATTCTGAAGAGCATGAACGTCAGTCACAAGCGTTGACTCCATTAAATACTGATGAATTATTAGTAAAATCTGTGGTTTCATTTGCATGTTATCTGTCATCTAGTGGGTGTTCTGCCTCATTTACCTGACATGCTGTGGCAAAAAAAAATGTACTGCCAGTTAGAGCGGGTTCGTTTTGAAATCGCTGTTACAACCTTGGGCTCCTTTTCAAGAGAAACTCGCAAATTATGTGTCTCAAAACAAACTGTTGACACATGAGATCCAAAATTCCCCCTGAAAAACGAGGATGCCCTTTATAAATAGGAAAGTTTTACCTGGAGTTGTTACACTTCTTTATCTTTCACCACAGCCTTTGGCTAACTCCACATGTCACGGTTTTAAAGTGACAGCTGCTATTAGCTAAACTGCAAAAATACAATAAACACTTCATGGGGATCATTTATGCATGCCTAAATTTTAAGTGACACTCAACCCTGGATATGTTGTATCAACTGCGTGTGCTACATTTAAAATTGTAGATTGATTCCCCTACTACAAGCTGCAACAAACATTTGTAAGCATGCAGAGGTATATCAGGACATAAAGTTAAATCATAATCTGTCAAGAAGCCAAAAATGTAAATCATTATTTGAAAAATGATACAAATCTGAAGCATAAACAGGCAATCAATAAATAAAAATACAGACAGTAAACAAAAAGTTAACTGGCTGAATTGAGTTTATGGCTTCAGTTTTGGGGTCCTGATTTTGTGCATTCAGCCTCGCTGTTACACTTTCATGGCTTCCTGCACTTAAACAGAGCAGAGACATTTTAATGTCACAACATCTGTGCATTTCTATCTATAACAAGTCAATGACAGCGGTCAAAGGGCCCACCGACTGATAACAGTAGAATTTACACCTTTATCATTCGTGTTTGACCGCGAACTTGAGCCGAGGAGCAAATATAAATGGTTACGCCTGCTGTGCAGTTGACCTAATGAGCTGATGTGTGTCTACAGCGTCTGACTGGTCGTAGTGTTTATTCAAATAAAAAATCTTCTGAACTGAGAAAATCATTTTATTTCATATCTGTGGATTATGAATTGTTATGTTAAAAGAATTTTTCATTACTCACAACCAGTGTTGCATCTATTTAAAGCTGAGGTAGGCAACATTTGGAAATCAATCTAGCTGTACCATCGGACTCCTGCACCCTCCTCTCCCTGTTTTTGCTCCTGCTTGCGTTTTATTTTGTTTGCTGTCTTTCTCTCTTTTAAATCCAGTTTGCACCAAAGATTCATGACGAGACAAAATGGCCTGCAGACAACTTTGTCGGCAGAGGGCAGTTTTAGGCTGTATCAGGACAAATCAGGTGGTCCGCTGCAGGGTTGCCCAGTGTTTAATTAACATAACAGGACCCATTGTGTGATGTCAAGTTGTGTCCTCCATTCCTCCCCTAATCCACGAGTGACAGTAGATTGCTGGAAGACGGTCCCTTTACGTGATTGGCTATTGCAGCATCACAAACCCAGCAACGTAAAAACTGAGCAGGTTTTGACTTTTTTCAACGCGGTTAGCTGCGTTTTTTGGGCAGCTGCTGCAGCTCAGACTGCTACAGCCAAAACAAACTGGCTTCATTCAAATGAATGAGAAACCCTTAGTTTTCACTGGATCACCTGATTTGGTCTGAACACAGCATTGGGGTGCAAGGCACTTCACTTGTTTCAACAGCCAGTCAGCTCATACCGACCTGAATTACAACATGCTGAAAAGTTATTATGGAATTTTAGCATCATGACACCAAAGATAAACTGCCTACCCATACTTCAACAGAGCCAGGCTATGCCAAAAAATTTGCATTCCTACTTCAAAATGATAGTTTAATATCTCTTTGTTACAGTAGTTACCTTTAAGATAATAGGACCTGAGATAAAATATCAACACAGTTTGTCATATTACTATTACATTTCACACTGGCAGACTGACTCAGGTTAGCTGCTTCTGTAGGAGCAACTATGCTTTAAAACAGTGATCACTCTGCTGCTCAACGTTGGTGTTCCAGATTTGGACTCTGCAGGAGGTAAATCTGTCGCTGTGGCCAATAACTATGTCTGAGCGTGCCTGTAGTTTATTCCAAACAAAATAGGTTCCTGCTAACCACCTACTGTATCTCCATCTCATCACAAATTCTTTTTTGTTGGTTTTTAAATTAAAATAGATTGAATGGTGTGAAAAACAGGTGTGCAAAAACTAGTGGAAGAGCTGACAAATAATTTACTATACCCCGAAATTTAGGCCAATGTACTTTTATTTAGAGAAGCGTTCTCTATGTTTTTCTTTACAAAATTGCTGTCATTTTACACATCAGAAATGGCAGAGACAGGTTTAAAAATTCAAAGCCTCACTGCAACACCAAGAATGCCTTTGGGGAGAGACTGTCTGAACATGTGTATAGTTATTACCATTTGTTTGATTAACTGCACTGACATGTAACAATATCAAATTTTAGCTACACAATTGCTGTCATCGAAAGAATTCACTATAACGGTATCACAATATCTGTTAAAGGTTTTAAAAAAGATTAATGCTGTCAATCAAATTTAATATTAACTAAGTTTTTCATGTCTTATTTTTCAGTCTTATCTTTGGTCAATAAATTACATTCAAAACATGAGTATGGGGGGGAAAGTGATTTAAGAGGAGCTGTATTATTTACATGATATTATTAAGAATGTATCATTAACTCAGTATCAGTTTTTCTTTTTTAAATATTACATCTATCATTAGTAGCGGTTATGGTCAACACCCCCTCCTGTAACTACTTACAGAACATGCTTAAGACACAGATGTTTTTGAAAAGATGGGGAAAGCAGCAGCATTATGACTGTTCAGAACAAGTATAAATGTTTTTGCCCTCAGATATGGTCAAACAACCTGATATTCATATACAATTTAATACTAGTAGCCTATTTCATTCATGTATTACTGTATAAACTGATGTAAACTAACAAGCTAACATGCTGAGTAGCCAGGGCACAATGTGTTAAAGGAGAGCCATTATGCTTTTCTGTCTTTTCTGGCCTGTAAATGCTGTCACAATGTTGGATACTAGTGTTAAATGATGCCAAAGTGTCACATAGTGAGGTAAATGCATTTGGAAGTGAGCTCTGCAGGCTGTGTTTCAAGAGTTTTTTTTTTTTTTTTAACCCTATCGTTACAATGACGTCAGTGCATGCTGGAGTTCCCTATATGCTCATGCACAGTGCTGTGCCTGCCTCCTCCCTGACTCTGCTCAGACATTGCTGTGCTCTGCTCTCTGCTTCATGGATTACTGTCACCCTTTTTTCAAGTTGGCACCAATAAAGTCTTGTTCAAAATTTATTTTGTGTAGTTGGACAAGAGTACAGCGGAGTACAGAGGGTTTACACAGACAATTTTGAGAGATTGTAAAAAATAGAAGGAAGACAGAGGGCATGAGTCACAATGGTTTTGAAGATCTACAGACTCAACTGTTTAGTCAGTTGTGTTTAGCTGCTCTACAGGAGTCCAAAATCAAAATCAAAGACATGAAAATGAGTATAATATGGCCTCTTTAACGAGCCAATGCGGCCTCCTCCTATTTATGTGTGCAGCATCTGAGTCCAAGACAAATTTCCCTGCGGGGATAATAAAGTATATCGTATCGTATTCTATCTCTCTCATCATATATGATGTTAATTTGGGTTTTTGAATTTTACGCCAAGAGAATTGTACTATAGAAGAAGTAATGTTAAATGACTGGATCATTAACAGAGTTTTGCCAGTCCTGCCCATAATACTGTTGTAGATCATTAAATATCAGAAGGCATTTACAAAATATCTGAATATACCATTTATTAATAGGTTTTGCTGATTATTGTTCTGTTGATATTTATGATTATTTTGTGAAATAATCTGGAATTTATTTATATTACTATTAGCAATTTACTTTCAACACTTTTTTTTACCTCCAACCGCCCCATTCACAAAACTATTCCACCTCCACTTACTATGCGAGTTCCCCTATCAGCACCACACCAGCTCCTGATCTATTAGATAAACCTCATCTCTGCGCAAACGATTAGAATCTTTGTTCAAACATTGACATCAGCTGGAAACGCTTTATTCCCTGTTCTGTTTAACCAGACAGGGCTTTCCTAATGCCACCAACACTAATATTGACTCTCACAGCCTAATCCCTCAACGTCTTGCCTTGTCTCAAAACTCTGAATGCTGCCATTAAACAGCCCATTTATCATATTTTCAGGGACTCACTGGAGGTGTCTCCTCTGTGTAACCTCTCCCTTCTTCTGCTGCCAACTGATTGTTCTGTCAGTGCACAGTCCAACGCCAGTGCACACTTTCAGTTTTGTTGTCTAGTTTTGCAGACTCCCCCTCCCACCAAAAACTAGCACCATCACCCCTCCATGCTCAGCATCTCCCAAACAGACTTACAATGAGGTTCATTCTCTCCACTTGTTGCCGTCTCCCTGCGTGAGTTGCTTGTGTGTCCTCCATCTTCACACAATATCAACACGCGCTTTGTACATCATTGCCCTCTGTGACCCCAGACTGAGGCTACACCCTTAATGCCCCCCCACACAACACACGCACACACACAAACACAAACACATTTGCATGTTTCAATGGCCACACATGGTTGTACTTGTGTTTATGTTTGAATGTGTGTTTGTTTGTGTGCATGCTTGGAATTGTGATGTTTCCTGTGAGGACTCTTTTCTCCCCAAACTCAGCATGAAGTGTTGGTCTGCTTGTTCAGCACAGGTTAACCCCTCCCATCTTTTAACCCCCTCTGCGTGTCCTCTGTTCAAGCAACCTTCCCTGATTTCTCCCTTTACTGCGCTTGAAAAAGAAGAAATCTACAGGGTTCAATCACCATTGGAAAATTTACATGTCTATTATAACGTTACAGCATTCTGTACCGGAATAAGCCCACAAAAATCACCTGTTTACTCATCATTACAGACTGAAGCGGAGTGGAATACTTGCAGCTTTAGTAGAGCGACTGTTATATACAAAAAGAAGGTATAAACTTCTTTTCTAATGCTCGCAAACCATTGTTGTTACTTGCAGTTTTACAAATTGCTCCTTACATCTTTTAATGGCGCTCCTCTTCTTGGTCTGTTGTGAGCGAGTTTAATTCTCCTCTCTCTTCATCGCCCTCCTTCACTCCGCGACCCGCCCTCTCTCCTCCCCGCCTCCTCCTCCTCCTTATTTACTGGGTCGCTGGTGAGCCTCATGCTCTGTATAGGGCCCCACTTTGCATTTCCCTGCCTATCAGAGAGCTTGTGTGTGTATGTGTGTGTATATGTATAGGACCCCCCCTTCTCCCGCTAGCTGAAAGCGCAGAGACAGCGTCCCTCTCCTTCAGCCCCAAGGCTAAGTCTACTATCATGCTAATGCCCATGTCCTGAGACTAATAGGTCCTTTTACACTGAAGGTTTTCATTCCTCTTGCCTCACTAAAGGGTTTAGTGCCAAGGCCCTTTCTTTCCTTCCTAAACTTTTAAACAGGATAAATATTTCTGTGATTCCTCCGCCTGGACGATGGGTTTGAGGTCCGTTCTTTGTATAATTGGCTCCAATGGCCTTGTTACGCTTTCTGTAAATACACCAAGCGAGATGCAGGAATGCACAATTGAAAAGGCTGAGCTACAGGATTGTGCTGTGCATTTATGTGGGAGAATTCGCCCACACATTTCTCTCTGTGTGTGTAGTCGGTTGCATGCGGGTGTGGGTGTGTGCCTGTGTTTCTGTTGAAATGATTTACATGGGGCTCTTGGCGTCTCCCCTTCTTGTTGCTCCATAAAGATTTTGATGTAGAGGTAAATCAAAAAAGTTTTAATGCATTCCTATCAGACTACAGTTACACTACCCACTAATGAAAACATAAAACATTATTTTATTCTAAAATGGAGGATGATTTTAGGTGTGTTTATGTTGCTGTACATCCCTGTACAGTTAAGTCTGGCCACAGCAGGAAGCGGCATTTTAACATTAACATGCACGTCCAAAACCGTCTAACTCTTGACTCATTTGTAACATACAGTAGCTGGTCAGGACTCACTTAGCATCACTTTTTTACATGCTGGGTCCCCCTTTTGCATCTTGGTGCAAAATGCAATGATTCCTGCCAGAAAGCCACTTGGTTAACCTTGTGAAACTGTGGCACTTTGAAACATGTGCTTAGCATTGAGAAACAGTTTGGTTAGACCGAGGCAACAAATCTTCTTGGTTAAATTTAGGAAAAGAGTATTGACTTTGCTTTTTCCGGGGCATGAACCGTCTGACCCTAACCCTCTCGTATCAAAAATTAAACTACAGTTGGCAGGCATTATCTTAGCCTAAGCCTGGTTAAAACCATCCTGATCACATGAGTTCAACATTTATGTTTCACGCCGCAGATCAGTCTGGAATTCCAGTAGCTGAAAATGATTTCAAAGAATCTGTAATGTTTGAACTCTATACAGTGTCCGGTTCCCTCTCACTAGTTTAACACTGGAGGCACAGTGTGTTAATAGTGCAAATTCACAAATTCAGTAAAATAAGATTCGAGATTAAGATTTTGTTTATTTGAAATGGTAGTATGACAAGACATTTAACCTATAATAACCTATAGTCTGCAAAGACTCAGCTGGATCTCTTGGCAGAACATAATGTCTAACAAATGTATTCAAACTCTGATTTATTTTAGACTCTAGCCCACAGAGAATCAAACAAGTATAAGAATAAAAGAACAGGCACTGCATCAAAATTTTTCCATTTGATGTTCAGCAATCATCCTATCAAGTCTTACCCATGGGGCTTCGATGACATCACCGCAGTAAATCATATTTCAAACAACTTTGCGCTGTTTAAATGAACGACTTTTCGACCTCCTCCTTGTAAGAGGATTGATTGACTTCAGAGAAGCTGAGTGGCATTCCAGAGAAGAGGATGAGCGTTGGAGCATGCTGCGTTTACTATGTTTTGGGTTTCGCTTATCTCTTTGTACAGTAAACAAACAGACAAGCCGTTGGCAGCAGGCAGTCAAAGTGTAGGCCAAAAGCTTGATACCTCTGCGTGTGAAGGGTCCAAACACACACACACACACACACACACAAAACACTGAATGTGTAGGCAGCCCCTGCCAGTGTTTATATTTACATCAAGCATGAAAAAGTCAGATACCGCTGTGTTGTTGTTGAGACAGGACGATTACAGCCTGACAAAGCTTAAAAGAGCAACGACTGTAAAATTTCCAGTTTATTGTTTTGTAGCATCCTGACGGAGGGGCAACTTGCTATAATTCATAATTTAACCAATGCTGCTTTTCTGGTTATCAGAGCATCTTGTCAAAAACCTACAACTGGTATTCAATCAAACGCATTTACAGTGATGAGAGAGAGTTATGGCTTTTTTAAGCCACAGTTAGGGAAAATATTGGAACCTCAAGGTATGTATTTTGATAGTTGTGAGGCATAATTTATGAACTTGACCCTTGGCAGTAGGTTCACTTGAGTTATATAACTTATTAGTTGCAGAGAGAGTGTGAAAGCCATAAAAATGCTTCATCATATCTATATCTACATCTATCTATCTATCTGTCTATCTGTCCATCTATCTATCCATTCGCTCAGCATATTCATTCATTTTTACACACACACACACACACTCAAATATATATATATATATATATATATATATATATATATATATATATATACACACAAACACATATTATTAGAAGTCAGTTGGTGGTTAAGGGCATTTTCTTGCAATGATTTGGCTTGGGATATGACAGGCAGGTCTGCTCATGTCCCAGCACACAGCAGAGAATGAAAGTAGCCTGGAGCGAGGATGGATTTGACTCTCATGCATGTGTGTCAGTGTCAGCAGAAAGTTTAGGAGGGAGCATACGGCATGCACTACATTTTTGCTGTCATTTTGTTTTTTGTGGTAACTTCCGGCACTTGTCCGAACTTTAGTCTGGTCACATTTGTTCAGGAAAGTAAAATGTCCAGATGTGTGCACTTGGTTCTGTCCGAGTGTCTGATACTGATTTACCTTAGCGTGACACACACGAGGGATGGCTCTCAGGGTCCTTACAGCTTGTCCCACTCCACTGACTCGCACTGTCAGATTCTGTATGTTTACAAGTCTACCATACCTTTCCTTGTGCAGATCTGTCTGTCCTTCTGGACGAAGACACCTCCCAGGTCTCATGCTTTCATTCTTCTGATGAAAGAATACATGCCCTGCGCCCCTGAAAGAGAAAGGACGAGCCGATGCATTCTGACAGCTCTGTCAAGCAAAAGAAATGGCTGCTGGCTGTCCCTGATGCTGCTGGGTACCCCCACCCTGTTCACACACTCCAAGGAGTGAAGATGTACATGCAAGCATTTATGCACACATGTAAGTGCAAGCACGCACAGAAATAAACTACAGGCTTTTGTCAAAAATATGAGAAATATATATATTTTTTAAGAAAATAATTTTAAGTAATTCTTCATTTACCTTTTTTATTGATATTTCTGTCTTCACTTTCCTTACTCTTCTGAAAAAAAGTCAGTGGGCAGGTGGAGACTAACTTACAGTTTCATACCAAGCCAACGGGAAAAGGTAGCCAAAAGCATGTGTTATTTCATACTGTTACTGTTACTGACAGAATTCATACCCATATAGGCTATCCATAGTATATATACAGTCTAATGACTTCAGTACATTTACTCTGTATGCACAGTATTGTACATTTCCTTAATCTAACCCTAACTCTTTAATTTAAGGTTCATGAAAAGATCCCAGGTCTGATAAGGGATCCGATGATGAGTTGCTCTCTCTCTCTCTACCTGTCAAGCAGAGACAAAGTCTCTCTCTCTCTCTCTCTCTCTCACACACACACGCACACACACACACACACACACACACACACTGTGAAAGACAAAAAA
>JAPZDX010000022.1:9500161-9511762 GCA_029783625.1 Naso annulatus
GCTTTCACTGTACTAGTGGTGTTAAGTGTTTTCATTAGGAGTGAATGAATGAATAAGTGAATGAATAAATAAATAAATAATAAAGGAAAAGGAAGGGTTAAATAGACTGCAAAAATAAATAATTTTGACAAATTTTGTTTTTAGACAACTACTGGCTGCAGTTACATGAAGATGACTGTTGATTTGTGGCCTAAGATAGAAGATAAGTAATACATTACTATGCATGTTGGGGGATTATGCAAAAAGTCTGAAATTAATAACTTTTGTGGTATGTCTGGCAATCTATGATATTTTAGGAGAAAGCAGAAACTACTGTGTGTATGTGTGTGTGTGTGTGTTAATTTTTTCAAAGTATGATGAAATTGAATCAATAACTTAAATCAGTGACTAAGACCATTAATGCTGTTTGAGCAGTACTCCCTAGTTTACTCGACAGTGTTAAGGGCAGCCTCTGTGAGCCAAGACATGCTGTGATTGACGGGTAACCTGCAGGGAAGGGACCAGGTATGCACACGGCTCTATCCTCTATCTCCACATGTGTGAACACCTGATAGCAAGTGACAGGCAACTGCACACTCCTAGCTTTGTTTTCTGGGATTCTGTTTGCATGTGTGTAGGTGAAGACTGATAACAGCCGCTACAGCAGCAGAAATCTGTCTGTGTTTAGTCATCTCCATCTTTATGTTGGAACATGGTGAACAAGTGGAGCTTCTGACAGTGTCCTTACTGTACTTTAGCAAATGATTTTTTCATAATGGCAAGAATAGCTGTGGGCTTCTTAGTCCAGACACCCAATTCCAAGCCATTACCTTTCGCATGCCAATCTTCAAGACAGCATGAAAAAGTATACACACACACACACATGCACACACACACGGACAACATGTGCACAAAAACTATGTGTGTGTATAATTTACCGTTTGCCGCCCTGTGTCGACAGGATATTGGTGTTGAAAGATGGGCGTCTCTAAGTCTGTTTATAATAAACATATGTGCTTGTGCACACAAAAACACACACACACACACCACTGCCACCGTTAACTGCTTGAAGTGTGTTGAAGTGTGTGGTTACATGTACTGAAGGAGCTGGAGACTGGAAAGACAGGAAAGAAGGAAGGATGATGACAGATATAACGAGAGTTCAAACCTTTATCTCTGTGTGTAATTATGCAAATGATGAGAGAACAGAATATCCTGCTTGACCCTGCACAACCTCAGCGTCATGTTGAACCAGCAAAAGAAACATCAGACCTAACTCTTGATGGAAACTAAGAATAATATTTTTCAACATGTCTGAATAGTTTGAACCTTAAATGCTAGGCATGACTGCGGTCAATCATCTGAAAAAGTCTAAAAACAGATATTTTTGCTCTGCTTATGAACATGACAAGCACTCCTTTATCCTCTCTGTTTTCATCTGTGTTTTGTCCCGTGTGAAGGCTGAGTAACATTTCCCAGATTCTCATGGCAATGTGCTGTCTTGCATGCGTATTGTACATGTCTGTATCTCTTTGTGCATGCACTGCCAATAAGAAGGAATCTAACAAGAAAGACTCCAACACCTCTGCTCAAAAAATTTGGACAGTTATCTGAAAAACAGGTAAAAAGAAAACCCAGATGTGACAGTTCAGTGTGTGTTGGTGCCTTACATCCAGGGAATCTACACAAGAACTCCATTATGCTACAAAGGTGACACTGTGAAGTGAATGACAGACAGCAATAATGTTTGATTTGGCAAAAAGATCACAGAGCTGTAAAAATGAGCATTGACGAAATAAAGTTTGTTTGGGAGGAACAGTCTTTCTGGACTCCTGCCTGAGGGGTGGATCCGTTGCACAGCTCTCTATTTTTAACTGTTTTTAAACCCCAGAGAAGTAGAGGTTTAAATAGCTTCTGCCTGCCTTGCACTTTGCAAGGTTGGTTTCACTGAAAACCTGGAAAAATAAACGAGTAAAATAAAGTCTCAAAAACATTTACCCTTCAAAATTTGGAGAGGACAGCAGCAGTATAGCGGGAGCTTCCTGCTTCTTGCTGCCGAGGAGGACGCTCCAGTTTGCACTTTGTCCAATTACTTTTGAGCCTCTGAAAATTGGGAGATCATGTATAATAATGCCTGTAATTCCTAAATGATTAAAGGAACTCTATCGATTCAAGTGTTAACAGCCTGTGGAAAAGTAGCTGCCACTTGTCTGTCTGTACCAATGCTTCGTGCCAGCTTCTGCAGGGGGGCGACAGCGTCCTTCCTCCGCAGCAAGAAACAGGAAACTCCCACTGCCCAACATCTACATCTACTCACGGTGATAATGCTAATATCCAAGCCCTGGTAAGCAATACAGCTCACAGGAAAACATACAGAGACTAGAAATACGCCATGAGGTCTCAGAAAAATTCAGCTATCTTTGCTTTTCTAATGCATTTACGATTGCCCAATGTCCGTCCATTGTAGCGCAGCGATAGCTCACAGAAAAATTGTAGAAAGCTCAATACTGGACCGATTAGTGGAATTATTGTCTGTGTGTTCCAGGTCCATGAGAAACAACACACGTAGGGTCTAAGGTCAAAAATACGAAACTTATCCTTTAAGGATGCACAGATTCAATGCAAGTTCAAATACTTACGTATGTGTAAAGGCTGATTATATATTACTTGCAGTGGCTTTTCTGATCCAACTGAGAAGTTGTAATTTCAGATGTTTTCTGTTATATAAAAAAAAGATAAAACTTGGAAAGAGAACTTTGGGATGTTTTTACACCTTCAAGCATGATTGTAAATGGTCTCGGATGTTGTTCAGCGCATTAACGTAACTTTTCCAGTGTGTTTTGCCCGAATTCCCTCAGTGACTAGCTCTTTACCTCAGCCCTCAGGTTTGCTACTGTACCCACCCTGCTCTATGCTAGCAGAGGGTTTTAGAGAAAGTATTTGTAATTACTGTGGATATAAGATCCCAGGATGTGTCACTGTGTCCAATGGATTGCGATATTTCTGCAGTATCTGCCGAGAGCCAAGACAAAAGCATAAAGTCTGCTTAGAATACACAAGATAGTTTCTATTGCTTGTGTACATAAATCACTCATATCTTTACACTACATCAGCATTTTTTTAACATTTCAATACACAAGGCAACACATAGATATATATGGAGAGATTATAATGCAACCAATGTAGTATCAAAGCTGACATATTGGTTGTTCTTCCAGCTATGCTGTAACCTAGTTAAAGGTATCATGTTTTCTGTTACAGATGTTTTTTAGGGAATTCCCTTCATTTATTGTTCTGTATTAACCTTTACCGCTGCCTCTTATCTCTGGTTTCCGTTGTGTTTGTGATGCCGCAGTTGTCTGACCTCAGGCAAAACTCTTTTTATGAAGTCACACACCACAATGGCTAACCTCTGCCCACACAGTTGTTTACTCTTCACATTTTGTGGACATTGAAATTCAGTGTGGTTTTCCCCTAGAAGAGATTTTGATACGCGGCCAACTTCAGTTGGTTGGAAGCAGATAAAAAACAGCCACTCCTTAGAAACACAAACTTCATTTCTAAGACATAGGCAAATGAGATGGCGGGGAGAAGAATGCACACCTTTTTGTAACTGTTGATGTTCTGTGGCTGTTCTGTCGGCATATACACTGAGCCACTTTGATCCAGTAACTGAGGAGGACGTAAGACGCAGACTTTGACACAAGATTTTGCACATCAAGAGATGTGTTGATTGCTCTTTCAACCCAGACATGCCCTGAAAAGAATATAATTGCTGTAGCAAAGGTTATACAATAGTAATTCATCTTGTTCAAGAGATTCTGTCATTTACAAACAGATCACTTGTGTGCTCCGCTCATGCAGTGGTATGCTATTAAGATGACATATCAGGGCACGGTCAACATGAGGCACATTAATGTGTCCATTTTCTCTCTTCATCCCTCTCAGTAGCTATATGCTCTGTCTGTTTGATGGAGGTGATGTGAAAGTAGACAGATGGGGCTGGCAGCCAGACAACAGGCTGTTGTCCTCCACGTCCGTTACTGGGCTCTTTTTTCTTGATCCCATGTATCCCATGTGCCCCCCGTCCTCTACCTCTTCAGATAGGCCTGTCCTCTCTTTATATTCATTTACACCCTTTCCTCGTCAACATTGCTCAACTTTTTTACCTTTTTTTACTTTTTACCCCAACCTCCATTATCAACACGTTTACTCCAGATTTCTCCCGTTTTCCCCTTTTCAGCCTGTTCCCCTTCTCTCTATTCTTTTACCCAGTGCCATTATGGCCCCATGCTAACAGAGGCCTTCATTAAATGTCAATTATACACCGGAGACCACACAGTGGAAGGACAGGACACAATGATTTCTGACCCCTAAAGGTCAACATGCTTATGGGCATTCAGCTCCTGTTGGAGAACAGTCTGTCAACTGTGAGGTTTCAGCAGACTTTAGCTAGACAAAAACCCAGCTATTCATTGTATTAAAGAAAGTGTCAGAGCACATTAATGAACAAGGATATAATTGCTGACAAAAATGGACGCAAGTGCAAAAGGGAAAAGGGGCAAACTTCAACGAAAATAAGCTCATGTCTCCGTATGTGCACGAGCATGGGAATATTTTAATCACACATCTGTGCACTTGGTGTACTCCCTAGCGTGTTGCTACGCGTGGGTCTCATACCGTGGAGAGGACCAGGCCAGATGGTGAGTGTTGGTGGGAGGGGGCGCCACATGTTGTGAGTCTCCATTCAGACAAGCTGTGCAGTGTGGACATGCCCCAGCTCTAAATAAACCTGTGGCAGCACCCAGGGTGGAGCCCATAGCAAGGAGAGCATTGGGTAGAAGAGTGTGATGGAGGATGAAGTGAGAGAAGAGATTTCACCAGGGACACAAAACAAGAGGCTGTTTGTTGTTTTGGCTGCATACTGTGAGCTGTCACATAATTTGTCCTGAGCTCCATATTGGTCTTTGTACAGTTTTTACCTTTTGCAAATAATGGTGCAGCTCTACAGTGCTAGACTTCCAACTGTCTCCATCTTCTGACCCTGTGTGAACCAAACTCCTCTCATCTCATATGCATCCAAACTACATGAGATTATTCTCACAGGACTGTGTGTGCATTTGCAGGAACAGACTGTGAGACAATAAATGTGAAGGAGCGATAGTAAAATAGAGAGCCATCTGGCAATTTTTTAGCAGGCTGCTATGAAAGTAAAGGGGGGCACAGAAGGATTTGGTGCACAGCCCCAAAAGAGCGCAGCATATTTCTGAAGGAGTATAAACCACAGCAAAACTGAAATTCACTTGAATTCTGCAGGAGCAGGCTGTATATACGTAAGGGCACCTCTGTCACAGGAAAGATGCTCCATTGGGAGGTTTGTGGAGAAACTTCCCGGGGCACATGCAAACCAACCGGCACAGCAGTTTTATCTTTGCCCCTTCTTCCCAGGGAAGTGCTCCCAGATTACTAATGCATCTCCCTGTCAGCAAGGGCTGAAAATAGGTGAGCGCTGGCCCATTTAGTCAGTACTGACCCTTAACTAAGGTGAGAGCAAATGCTTGGTCAGGAGCTACCACTCAGACATGGTCTTTTATTTGAAATGAAAGAGATCTGCAAATTACAGGTAACATCTGAATGGGGATGGCTGACTTTGGGATTATCTAATGTTTCAACACAGAGGTCAAGGTATCCCATTTGCAACACTTTCCCACCCTCCTTGCTCGTTTGAAGGTCGGATTCCTGACCACAGATCACAGATTGTTTGCCCAACTAACTGGTTTAAGGCTTTCTGAAAGGTGGACAGAAGTGACAGAGGGTAGAATCTCGTGGGAGACTGATGGTTAAGTTCAGTGGACTCGTTGACCCACGTCCACCCTCTCTATCTTTCTCTGTGTCCGTCTAGGTGCCCCTCTGCGGCCCCTGGTCACCACCTCTGGCCCTCTGGCCCCTGACGTCCACCCCCAGTGTGCTCCTGTCCACCCACTGCATCCCCTCAAAGAGCCCCAGGGTCAACCCAACAGCAGTGAAGGTGAAAATGCATCGCCTCCCTGGCCCGTTTGTTCAAGGCTGCCATTATGCTGAATGTGATTGAGCAGCCAAGTTCAGCTCCAAGATAAATCAGCCCCCACCCCACCCCACCTTCTCTCCTCGTATCCCCAGGGAGATGCACCCCCAGGCAGAGTGTCTTCTCTCTTTCATTGCACCCCATCTCTGGCAGAGGACCTGCTCCCTGTTTATTCTCTTTTCAATCCCCCGTCTTTTGTATTCTCCTTCTTTTTGGTCTAATGCTATCCCGCCTGCGCTCTACTCTTTCTCATAACCCTTCCCCGTTTTTCAGTTCTCCATCCTCAACTTTCCCTCCTCTTTTTTAATACTTTTATTTTGGCATGCCTCTTTCCTCCCATCTCATCTTCGCCCCTCTCTTTTATCTTTAATCTTCTGCCTCTCTATCTCCTCTCTGATCTTCTTTACTCCTTCTATCTCTCTTTCAGTGTGGCCTAGACACCCCGTAGTCTGGAAACTGGCCCATCCCGGCCCTGCCCCCGAGGCCCTCCGAACGGCCTCGTGGGTAATGGGCATTGTGTATTCCCACTGATCCCTGACGGGGCCATATTGTGCCTCGGCGGGATGTCAGGAGCACAAAGCCAACCGGCCTGCCACATTGTCTCACACTCCAAATGAAGAAGTTCCTCCTCTGGCTCCCAACACAGCCTTGAAATGTCAGCAGAGAGGGAGGAGGTGTGGGGTGGTAGTGGTGGTGTGTATATGTGTGTGTGTGTGAGGGCTGGGGTGTTTTTTTTAAGAGAATAGATGTGTGTATAGGGGGGTCATTGTTGGAGATGAGGGTTGTGTGTTACTCATTAATGCACCAACACTCCACTCATTTGGATCTAAATCCCATGGGCAACTACAAGACACACACCCACACACTCTTGGGTGCTCTCACTCTTGAAAGGCTTACATACATGGAGATGCGCACACACACACACACACACACACACATACATACACACACACACACACACACATTGTGTGTTGGTCTTGGATTCTGGCTGGAAAACTATGTATAGATTCATGAATGGATTCCATTTTGCTTTGTCAATTCTCTTGTTTCTGTGCAGCTATCAACATAAGATACATTTCAGAGCCAACAGCCACCAAGAGCAAGTTTAGGCGAAACAACAGCAGGTTTTCATCTTCAGATTTTTTTTAAAATTTGAACACAAGTTCACTGGCAGTCTATCACCTCAGTCATGCTGTGACACTTACACACCATGACTACCAAAGGCATGATTCAGATGCTGCTGATGTGCAGCTAGATAAATACAGATAAGGAGCTTCACAGGCGGGTCTTCACCTTCACAGCTATCACAAAGCAAGAGTGATTGGGAAGAGACGTGCCGCTCAGACCTCTGCCTCTGCCCATGTCTGGCTGATAGAAGTCAATATTAACTGTCTGGAGATAAAGTGCTACTTCAAAACAGCCCTGGGTTCTAATTTCCTGTAGTTTCTAACATTTATCTGTTTGACTTTGAAGTGATTGATTTCAAATTGCTTATTGCTTTACTTCTATCACTCGGGGTGGTAGGAAAAGAATTTCCCTTTGATACCCATTTTTTATAGAGAGCAATATAATTCTTTTAATTGCCTAAGTGCTGCTGATGACACAACAGTGTTTATATTTTTTAACCATGAAGGGAATTTACATAACTTTTAAGTCATTAAGTAGTTTTAGTATCTTAACCACATCAGAATTTGCCTGTATGAGCAAAAGTTCAGTGAACAAACTGATTATTAGTTATATTACAAAGCACTGACATAATATTTTTGACTGAGACACTCATTTGCAGAGCATCAGGATCATTTAAAGGGTCAGTTCGCCCAAATTCAGACCACCCCTTTTGTCCCCTTTAACTCCATTGGCTTTGTTTAATTTGAAATCCAAGAACTTGATACATCTATAAACCTAAAGCACCATTTGCAGAGCCAATTTAGCTAAATGTAACTGGTGGTATGTTTTTAGAATGATATAATAAAGTGCTCCATTATAGATAAGTGCAGAAGTGCTATTTGCAGAAAGCAACATCCTTCTGTTTTTCAGCTGTTAAAAATAAACCTGTTTAACATTACCACACCAATAAAGTGCACCGATAAAGCAGAGATCGGAGAAGGTCTGGATGCCTGATGCAAAACGACAACACTGCTTTTCAAAACAGGGAAGGCAACAGAGTCAGGTCCTGTCCAGGAAATGAAACATCAAGAGATATCAAGCACCTTCAGTCTCCTTTCATGAAAAATCCATCATGTAGAGCATGATATATGGATACTTGCATGTTGGATTAGCCAGATTTGAGGATTTACAACATCCATAAATGCTCTTGTAGGTGTTTGTTTGTTTGTTTGTTTGGTTTTTTTTGTAAGCATGAGTTTTAACTTTTAGGGGTTTTTTTTACGTTTTGCAGCTCTAATAGACAGGAGATGCTTGCTTGGAAGTTACAGGTGTTTGATTTAAATGCACAATATGTTATTTCTGCTGGTATTTTTATCTCAATCAAAACAATGTAAACAGAAGATGTAGTCTGACAACGTCTTGAAGTAGCTTGGGATCGTAGGATTTGTTTGTTGAATTGTTAAACAGCCACCATTGCAGATGAAAATTGGCTGATTCAAGCAGTTTGCATACTTCCTCTATCACACTTGTGTTACCCTAGAAGTTGGTATTCAGGTGACAAAATGAAAGCCTACCTTGAATACAAGTACATATGTTTTTGAGCTATTGGAAACGTTTGGGATAATTGTTTGACATTTGACATTTTAATGCAGGAATTTTACACGTTATGCATTTAAATTCCATTTCCCTTTGTAATAATGTACACTACAGATGCTAATTACTTCTACCTGATTTCATCATATTCTGTCTTTTATGCTGTGTGTTAAACATAAAGTCTGAGATGTAAACTTCCACTTCCTGTCTCAGACAATCCATTCAAATTGCATCCATAATAAGAGCGGCAAAATAAACCTGTGAGAGGAACTTTATTTGGTTTACTTGTCCCTTAATCAAATTATCCTTGCCTGTTGACATTGCACTTTGCTCTGCACAGGAATGTTGATCTCACTCAAACATACTTTCACATACTTAACTCCATCGCATTCCTATAGCTAGATTAGTCTCTTAACAAGGATGGTATTTGTGTAACACTTGCATTCGTGTACTTGCACTCCTTGGGTATGTTGACTAAAGCCTTACAGAAATCCCAGCAGTGGCTGAATGGACCAATACTACATGTTGCTCTTCCTCAACAAACTGCTTCCACCGCATTGTTTCAAGAAGCTTAATGAAGTGGTGTTTGTGGGTGAGAGTGTAAACGTGTGGATTTTCCTGCCAGCTGGAGCAGCCAGGTCAACAGGACGTGTGAGGGAAGCTGCAGGTTGAGCAAACTGCCCCCTGTGAATCAAGTGTGGGAGCTGTTGACACTGAGCACAGTTAGATTGGCTGTGGCTATAATACAGACATGGCCTGGGCTCAGGGGGCTTGGCTTGGGGTCGAACTCTGCTCTGCCCAGTTGTTCAGACGCCCTGGAGAGAGCCTGTCAGCATGTCTGAGCTGAGGAGGGCTAATCCACGCCAACGCCCACTCAAACATATGTCAACGCTGTCAAGAGATAGAAAATTTTCAGACATTTTTTCCACTTCGTTTCTCTGCACACTTCTTGGGTTGCAAAAACCACATCCTTGCCTCTAACCTAAATGTTATTAGAAAAACTAAAAGTAATATATGAATGTAATCTTTGGGAAAATAGGTCATTGTTGTGCAGGAACACTGAGTGTGTGCACTACTTGAAGTAAGAATCTTAGTCTTTTGAGAAGGATGTAAGCTGTATGTGTGCTTTTTTGCAGAATATTATTTAATGTGTTGTGAGAATTCTATGCTTATTTCTGTGCTGTTTTTTGTGGCCTGGCAGTTTGTAGTCTGTGCCCATACATCCCTATAGTCAAGTCCAACCGTCTCTCTACTCCCTCCTCTGTCTCCACTCTCCTTCTTCTTCTTTCTCCGACTTATCTTTCCATTCTGCAGTAATGAGCGTGCTGTAACTGCAGGCCTGTCCGTGCTCTGTGTTAATCCTTCCTTTCAGCTGGAGGGCCATTTAGAGCACAAGCACCCAGAGCCTGTTCCAGGATTTAATTAAACATTCTTGATGTCGCTGTGTTACCTTGCACTCGCTCCCTTTCTCTTTCAGACATGCACTCGCATGCATACACATACACACACATTCCATTTTTTCCTTTTAAAAGTCGATTCCCAATACACAACTTCTATATATTTATGAAGGCATCAGGTTCCTCCCATGCCAGTATGTTCTTCCTACCTCCAAGGCCTGACAGGTGGAATTAATGCACATTATGTTTCCCCTCTAACCTGGCAGTGGCTGTGCCTCATACCTGTCTGCATGGTTGATAAGTTTCAGTCTTCTATCACACTTATTTCACCTACCTTAGTTTTGATAACAGAAAATATCAATAAGAAAATCAAAGAAATACCAACACAGCAGCAGTCAGCGTTTAGGTCATCAGAGTTTGTGTGATTCATTACCTCAGCGGTTCAAATGTTTATTTTACCGTTCTCTGAGTGACATCTTATAGGTGCAATTGGAAGAGATTCTTTCATGACTCACTTGAGACAAGATGAAGTATTGCAAAATGGACGTGTTATTTCTCTACTTAGTGATTAGAGGTGGGCATGTTACTGTTTATTTGACTGCGAGGAATTTGCTCCAAGCATCTCTGCAACCTCATCTGGCACCTCTGAAGTCCATAAATCAAATCTGTGCGTTTCACAATACTTCAGCCCAGTGGCTCATGTTTTGGGCTATACAAAACGCCCGTGCATGCGCACATTTTGGTGTACATGCATGTCTGAGACAACCACATCAACCATTTTCCCCAGTGATGGAAACTGTTCTATGCAGAGTGGCAGTTGTTTGTGTGGTGGCTTGGCTCTGAATCTTTCTGCAAGTCTGGTGCAAGTCTGGCAGGTCGTCACGACTCAGTGGCCAAACTCTCTGAGCTCTAAACATAAGGAGGAGGCAGAACAAGGCTTTTTCATTTGGCACACATACATGTATAAGGAGGCATGCATGTATGTACACAGCTTCGTGCACACATCAACATACAGTGTAAGCCAACTGTTGGACAGGTTTAAAACGCACCCAGTTCAGTTTTGCTCACCAGCCAATCAAGGCAAGAAAAAGCCTCTCTCACCAATCAGATGTTGAGGAGGGCTGAGATACACAGTGATACTTCCCCCTCACTGTGAGTGAGTGTGTGTTATCTTCCCTGGACTAACAGAGGCCCTCTTTCATACTCAGGTCTTTATAACTGGCCAAAGAAAGACTAATTTGGGCGGAGGTTTTTTGGTGGAGGGGGCAGCATGGGGGAGCTGTATTGTTTGCTTAATCCGCAGTGACTGAGAAGTTGTACGCTGTGCAAATAACGCATATTTGAGCAGCGCTGCTCCAAAGTAAAGCCCCTTCTGCCCCAAACGTTGAGATAAGCTCTGGGCTTGGTTTAATTCGACGTCTTAACGGTCAATTTTTTTTCCGCCGCTCTCTCTCGTGCCAT
>JAPZDX010000022.1:9538824-9549283 GCA_029783625.1 Naso annulatus
AAAACAAGTCCCCTCCCCCCTTCGACCCCTCCCTTGTGATTTAAAATTGGCTAGCCCTTCACGCTACCAATTAACTACGAACCGGACTCTCAGCAGAGAAAGGCCAAAACAAAGCAGAATTATTTCCATAATTACCTATTGAAAAAAGCACAAATAAAGAGATCCCACCGCTGCCACCCTGTGCTGCCTATCAGGTTTCAGTGCGATCCTCTGGGAGCAGAGAGAAACACACACAAAAGGAACTCATAATGCTGTAACATTAACAATGGGAGCCTATTCGCTACATTAGCTATAGTGGCCTGACAGGCTGATTCAAATCACACAGGAGATGAAAAGACAGGGAGAAAAGGAGAAAGTGACTGAAGCAGGCTTCTTTTTTTCTGTTAGAGGAGAGAGGTCCTGTGTGTGTGTGTGTGTGTGTGTGTCTGCACGAACCCCCACCTCTCCACTGATGTGTGTCTTTTTATTGAGTGTGTGTGACTGAGCTTCATATTCTCACTTTAAGCTTATAGTTACAGTTAAGGCACAAAGAAAGAAGCGATCATCACATGTTTGACAGTTGAGGGGTTTCTCACAATAACAATGATAATTCTGAATCAAAAGCAAAGAGTTCTTATCATACCTTTGCAGACACACAAACACACTTTATGTCCTTTGATAGCATTACTCTGGATGTATGTTGGTTTCTAAATGCAAATTCTTACTTTAGATTCTACCTGTAAATTCAAAATCTTTGAAGAATTTTCTTTCACACATCAAAGTCCTGGTTAGCTGAGCCAGGGCCGGATGTTGTGTTCAGGGTACATCAAAGGAAAAAGCAACACACTCACAACTCTGGTGCAATCTCTTTATTTTAAATTCCATTCTGCACATATTGCCTCCTTCACAATAAAAACTGGTCAGCATCTGACTGGCATTTATTATGAATAAGAGAGGCAAGTCAAAGCAGCTAACTTCATTATGTTTCCGTGGGTTTCTAACTTTTACCGTCTGCCAAATCTCTTGTGAATTGTGCGCTCACATTACATAACCCCGTGGTGCCCGGACTTCCAGCATCTCCGGAAGTGTTTTTGTGCCAAATTCAATTTATGGAACTGTCATGATCAAAGCTGAATATCAAAGTTTACTGGTGCCTTTCCTGTCTTCTCAAACTTGACATGAAAGGCTCGGGTGCATCCGTGAAGTCGGACAATGGCAAAGCTGCCTGAGCGCTGTTGACGACAGAGGGAGTATAGTCCAAAGCGAAGGAAGTTTTCCTATAAAGTCATTTTCAATTTCATCTTGTGTGACAAAGCTAAAATCGAAATTCTTAGACATGCTGCACGGCTGACAGTATGTCAGGACACAAGCTGGAGTAGTCAGTGACTTCCAAACCAAGGTTACCCTTTGTTTTTTTTTTGTTGCTAGGAGGTAAACTAACTTGTTAGCAAGCAAGCAGAGCCAAAATTAAAGGATAAATAGTGTAAATAGTTTGAAAACACATGGATGCATAATGAATAATACAGCTACGCAGAATTAATAAAACTAGATCAATTGTAATAGTTTTAAAAGCTACAAATAACTGTTCTACTGTTATAACTAATACATAGAGATGCACAGTATTACCGGCAGGTTATCGGTATTGGCCGATATTGGCTTTAAAATTAGCAATTGGATATTGGCCAGCACACAAATATCGGCTGATATAACAAATAATTAAATAATAGGCTGCTGTTTCCTTGATTAAACGCCCAAGTTGACACCATGCTTCACATGCTCCCTGTGCCCTGGTTGTGGGTATTGTTATGATTGTCTCAGGGAGAGAATCATCCAGTTTTAAGGGGGATATATCTTACTTGTTTTGTTTAAATAATAAATTGTCATAAATTAATATGACATTTTCAGTTCATTTTTCAGTTTTACATAACGCAAGTTTAAGTATTTTTCTTCTTTTGCACAAGGAATGAATATTGCAAAACATTAAGCTTTGTATTTTATGCCTGGATTTGCCGGTGGGTCAACACAGTCAGAGAATGCATAATTATTTTACATGTAAATTCTACTACAGACCAGAGCTGATGATCTCTGAAATTAGGTGTGGGAAAAAATTTAGTCATATATTGGCATTGGTATCGATTATTGGCCCAGTGAGTTGTAAGATATTGGCACAAAAATTCCAATATCATGCATCCCTACTAATAGGAGTTGTAACTCAAGTTGTTGGAAACTTGTCAAAACTGACCCAACTGACTATTAAATTGCAAATTACTTCGACAATTTGAACATTTTAACCATTTTGGGCAATGAATGAGTGAAATGAATTGAGAGCAAAAGACTACTTGGCAAGGCTAGACTGTTGCTTGAATTTCAGCATGAACTTTTTCAAGCTTTTCTCTCATATTGTTAGATTTCAAGGCTGCTTTGAAAGACGGAGAAATTATACTTGCAAGGTTTCTGTTCTGCGACATGCGCTCTTATTGAAATACACTGATTACATGTTTGCTTCCTTCATCAGCACTAGGATTTCGTCTAAAGGGGATAAACACTTGCTAACTCAAGGAAACTTTGGAGCATTTATGGGTGTTGTTGCATGCCTACAGGGGTTTGTAGTGCACATAGATGTACTTCTGCTGCACATTAATAATCTCACTGGGCAGCTCTCCCTCCGATATTGGCAGCTTTCACTGTGCTTCTATATCAATTTGATAAACTCATAAACCCTCTGTATGAGGAGGCTTGGCCGGGAAAGGGGAGCGAAGTGCAGCCTTTCAACTCAACCACTTTAATTACATCAGAGAGCCTCCTCCCCACATCTCTCCCTTCCCATCCCCTCTCGTCTTCTCGTCACAACTCCTGAGTCTTTTGTTGTCCCCTCTTGTTTCTCCTCTAATGCCTCCCCCCTCCATTCCCCTCAGCTTTGTGCTCTCTGTATCCCCCTCTTCTCCTCTCCACTCCACCTGCTATTCCTACCCTCTTGTTGTTAATTTACTGTCATGGAGATGACACGTACCTTACCTCTAAGATATACAGTAACCACACTCATCCTGGTGTATGAACTCAACTCAATAAAATGCTTATCAACTGTAAATAAGTCCTTTTAAATTTCTTTTTCAACCCTTCTGCCGTTTCTTCTCCCTTTCCACTCTCACGTCTTTCCCCCCTTCTGACTGCCTCATAGTCGAAAAAGAAAGTCTACCACTTTCTTTTCTTGCATTTCATTATCTGCTGCCGACATCAATCTTCTCAGCCCTGCATGAGAGGAGAGAATTACAGGGACGTATAAAGGCACCAGACAGCACAAATGTGGACGGTTGAAAGAGGACAGCGGTAGAAACAGACAAGGACGTGTCCAAAGGGAGAAAGGAAGATAAGCATTTACTGTTTTTGAAGTATCATATTGCAGCATCTCATTTCCTTAAATTCATTACAAGAGACAGACACACTCAGACTCCCGCTGTATGCCTTCAGCGTGATGCATGTAGTCTTTTTGCCTTAATCCCATTTTTGTGCTTTTGCTCTATTTTACATCATTCAGGCAATCCTAATTCATTTGACAATCTCCTTCTTCATTATTTTTGTGTGAAGGAAAATGAATTAAATCACATATAAAGTAATATATTTGTGCCTCTACTGATAAGACAGCTGAAGGATTGGATAGGAAATGGGCGAGAGAGAGGGAATGACATGCAGCAAAGGCTACAGGGTGGACTTAAACTCGGGCTGCACGATATATATGGAAAATTTATCAGCACAAGTGCAATAGACGTCACACAAAAGTCTGCTTAAACTGTGATAAATGATGTAATCTTCACGTGCCATGCATCCAGACGCTGCATGTCAATGTATTTGGACAGTCAGGTAAGTTATTGCTAATGCAAATGGATTATTTCCTACAGCTGTGGCTCCACGTTAAAAGCACGTAACTAGCATTACATGATTATCTTTTATTTTTGAAGTGACTGTCTGACTAGTTACAGGAAATACAACAACATGCTCAGCTGGCTTGGCTAGCTAACCGCTAAATGTGTTTGTACAGCAAAACAGCAGTTATTTTCGCAATTGCTGACAGTGGTTCGATTTTAAATGTGTCGGGGAGTAGTTTTACACCGTCTGTGAAAGTAATGGAACCAGAATGGACCTCTTAGATGAACAGCTGCAAGTGGCAGGTAACAACCCACAGTAATGTTAGTTCTCTCTTGGAGAAGTTAAAAAAACACTTAAGATAGCATTATGCTAGTTACTACCAACAATGACTACATCAAGATATCTAGCATGACAACAAAGTCCAAACATATAACTCGCCCCCTGTTTGCTTATGTTAGCTCATAAACAAGTTTTTTGTTTGTTTGTTTGTTTGGGTTTTTTTGGTAGTTATTTGATGCTAAAAAAGGGGGGGTACAGTATGATTGACAGCTAACCCAAACCCGTGATTGAGTTGAGCGGCTGTACGGATAAAACTGATACTGCAGCCCTATTCCTTCATCACTAACGCCTCTACTTCAGCTCTAAATGATGTCACCACAACAAGATGGCAGCATCTGTTTCATTGATATTTTGGGTTCAGCTCTGTAGAGTGGGAAAAGGTGCAGACATGCTCTTTTTTATGTTAGGTCACTGGTTGCTACAAAGAACTGGCTGTCAGTGAAATATGGTGTAATGTAATATGTGAGGTTAGCTAGCTGCCTTAAAATGACTGAATAAAAGGGAATTTACTTCAGTAACCAAATACTTTATCATCTTACAGAAGGAGAAAAGAAGGATTTTATACTACTATGTAACAAATAATCCATAAAAATTATTTTTTGACATATTTACCATGTAACAAGAGAAACACTGGGACACAGAATTGTTGCTTTTGAAATGAATTTTTCATTTCATGGTGTATTTAAATGAATATAATTTAAAATAGTTGGTTTATGTTACAAAACTAATTTGTATACAAACATATCCAGTTGGTATAAAACTTTGTATACCCCTACCACTATCAGTGTTTTTTAAAATTCCACATCAAAATATTTCTTGGCTGAAACAAAATAAAACACGAAATCAAATCAGAGGTGCTATAGAACAAGCTGAGACTGAATTTTGGTGCACACAATCATGTCCAAAAATAGAACACAGTGTGCAGCTACTGGAACAAAGTGTGGGCCGATCTTTGTGTACAATGGGGTATTGAGCATGCAGTGATTAAAAAGAGGTCTGAAGCAATTCTTTATCTGTCTTCAATCAAACTCTGCTAAAGATCAACAGCAGACATGCTGTTGGGTGACACACAAGCATTTTTTTTTTTAAATGGGGCACATTCCTTTATGCTGATTGGCTACCTTCCCCTGAATATGCTAACTAAAATCTGTCAGGATATACTTATCTAAAGATGAATGAACAAAATAAAAAGGAAAGAAATAATAAAAGACTCTACATATCTTAATTGCCACACTTAAAACACATCTGAATAAAGGGAATGGAAATATTTCTCCCCTCCGGCTTACTCCTGAGGGAAAAGATAGAGCCCGCACAGATGTGCCGTACTTTCCCCATGTACTGAAGGCTCATTTCACATTCACAAAGTGCCGTCTTAAAAAAAAAGTCCAAAGTGGGAGGGAAAAAAGTAATCATCTTGTGGCTTCAGCATTCCAGGATTTGCTGCTACGTGTCGAGCTCGGCTGTCTTTGGCTGATAGAGGTTGGTCACTGCGGTGCTTTCCCTTATTGCAGAAGCTAATTACAGGTGTGGAGCTGTTGGCTCATTTGGCAGCTCTGTTGCCACAGTTACGTCCACATCAACAGGGTGATAAAATGACTTGCAGAGCTAGTAGAGAAGAGAAGAGAAGAGAGGAGAAGAGAAGAGAAGAGAAGAGAGGAGAAGAGAATCCACTAGGGGGCAGAAAGCTCTCATGTTTACTTGGTAATACACACATACAGTATCCTGAGTCACATACACATATCATCCATTGTATCCAGGGGGTGCATGGGGCTGAGGGAGCACACCATCTTACTTCAAACACGCTGAAACACACGCATTAACATACAGACCCCACAAACCAGAGCGCACACAATCCATGCATATACATTTGTGATTTTACATTGAAAATTTCTTTATGAACTTACCTCACAGCAAGTTCATCAGAAAAAAAAAGTTCAAACACATCTACTCACCCACACATTTGCACAGATTGCTCTCAGATGTTCATGTGAGCAAAAACAGCACTACAAATAAAATTCCAGAGATCCTTTAATCGTGCTCCAGAGTGAGCACACTAAACCCATGCCACATGGCGGAGAAGTGTGTGTGTGCTTGTATGTGTTGGGAAGGGGAGCGGGGCAGGATGGGTTGTTAGGTGCACTCATGCCTTTATTCTCTTAAGACTCCTCTAGCAGCAGAGGGTGAAAAACAAACTCTTAAAAGTGACTGCAGAGGTTGTGGTCACAATAAACTTAGCCAAATAGGATTATAAAACTGAAACTATCCCACTTTTACCACATTTCTGACCCAATTTACACCTCCCGTTAAACTTAGATCTGCATCTGGAACACAACACAACCACTCCACTAAATTTACTCCTAGCATTTTTTTTTTCTTGTTGTCTGCATTCTGCCTGCATTGTTATTTGGTCACATTTTTTTAAGCACACTATGCAAATCAGGTATGAAGAGAGGAGAGAGACTTCTATTCTGAACAAAAAACTAGAATTACCGTCTTGTGGTTGTCTGCTTCCTTTAACCACTCAAGTGGCAGTTTGCATTTTATTCTGTCCGCATTCACATAATATGCACAGTAAAGACTGAAAGAATCTAATGAAAGGTGCTAAGTGTATTTTTTGGTGAAATGAAAGTAGTCATTATATTGACGTGTATGATTCCATTGAACTTCTAGAGAGAAACATGCTGTCTTCATTTAGAGACTGTTTTTAAAGGGGTGGATTGCAATGCGTCAAATTTGGAATTTGCTGCAAAAAAAAGAGACAAATTCTAAGAAGTGCTTGCTTCACACATCTTTATTGCAGCAGCACTATCAGCACCATTTCAAGGCAAGCACCCGAAATTATGCTGTCACCAACTCAGTTTCTGGACACCTGAAATATAGTCAGTTATGGTGTTTTATCATGGCCAGAGAAGCGCTTCTGCATAATATAATGATGTTACAGTGAATTGACCGTTTGGACAAAAATGTCATCAAACCTTTTAGACTATTATGTAAAATTTTGTCACAATTTGCATATAAATTTTAGGGTTATGACCAAAAAAATTAAAGCAACCGTGACCCTTGACCACGAAATTTAGATCTGCAGTCCAAATGGACGTTTTAATTGAATTTCTGGTAGCACTTTACATTAAAAGATAGTAATAGTGGAGTAATACTGTGATAATAAAGAGATAATACATAGCTAATAACATGTTTTTATCAAAGCACTAATTACGTAATGGCTTGATAATAACAATGTGTATATCTGGCTAAGATTTCACTGAAATTGAAGCAACAGGTTGATAATGGCCCAAAATCTAAGGATATTAAGGAAAAAAAATCCGAAGTCGTAAAACTATTTGGTTCTTTTTGGTACACCCCTTGGTTAGCTGCAAAGTTGAGCTCGAACTGTTTTTTTAAGTTATGAATGACACTGTCTGATGTGATCCAAACACTCTGCAAGTCAGATGAGCTCCAGAGGCAGTTTTGTTGAACCAGTCACATGCTCATAGTATTAGTGTGCATTAGCACCCTCCATTAGCATGCAATCTTCTTTATCTAGATAAGACCTCTGGATAAAGATCAAAATTTAATTCCCACCCTTAAATTGGGGCCATACCTTACCTGCATCCTAACTTCCATGTTTTCACTATTGCACTCGAGATGTATGGTGTTTGCTTGTGTGCTGCACCTTACCGAAGGGACATTTCCACTCAAGCAACACTGATAAATGGCTTTTGATACAGAGATCCTAACTTAAAAGCTCTGAGACGCGGGAAAGTTATATTTTTAAGCTGCAGTTAGTAACTTTGGGGTAAACATCAGTAACTTTTTTGTGCTCTGTTAGGAAAAAATGTCATAATACTCATAAACAGCTATAAGTAAGTGACATGGTATGAGAGTATCGCGAGATCTCTGTTCTCCCATGCTGTCGTATTCAGGATTGGTAAAAATCCCAACGCTACAGTTATATTTGCTCAATCAGTGACGCTCTCTGTAGGCTCTGTCCTGATTAGCCAGTCTACACTCCACACCTCTCAATGACAGGTGATGTCCGTACGTACCTTACGCTCTGACTCGCCTCTGCAGACAACAGAGTGTCTGCAGGCAACATCGTCAGTTGGCTCAAGCTCGAGCTGACACAGACGGACCCCAGGAAGAATAGCTGCGGTTTTTCCGCAGCTAATGGGGATCCAAATAAAACAACAAACAATAAACAGACCAGTTTACGCCGCTGCAACTTTCTTTGCGACTGTTTTATCTCGGTTTAAACTGGACTTAAAAGAGAGAGCGACAACAAACAGGATAAAATGTGAGCCACAGATAAACAGGAAGGGGAGGCTGCAGCGGAGCTGCTTCCCAACGAGTCTCACGCTACAGCTAACATTAGCTTGTTAGCTCGTTAGCTCATTAGCAAAAGTTAAAGTTAAAAATTTAACTAGCAGAGACCTGGAAACGAAGGTCCAACATCCTTAATAAAAGGACACTGAATTTCTCATTTGGTTAACTTTATTTTTTATCGCTTTGGCCTGCCAAGGCCATCTGAACAACTGCGTACATGCAATCATTTCATGATGAAGGCATTTCAATAAAGAGTGTGAAACCATCAACACACCAATCTCTTGAATTAAAAAAAAATGAAATACTAGTTGTAGAACTTCTAGGACTATTTAATCTCCTTTTTTAAACCCCAACTCTCTTGAGATCTTGGTGTTCTCGCCCTTTACTTGAGTGTGTGCTCACCCTTGTGTTCTGTTTTGTGATAGTGTCTTTATAAACCCTTGCTGCCAACAAACTTCCCCCTGATGAGACATGAAAGATTGATTGATTGAAAGCTTTTCCTGCCAAGCCATGCTGGGAAGCAAAGCATGTTAACTGTTCTACGACAGGACTGTTCCACATCCCTTCGGCATTCCAGTATTAATATTCATGTCCAATGCTGTCACCCTATTCCTGTTGCTGTGCCCTGTCATGTACTATATGTCTGTTCTTGTTAGCATACAGAGAGAAAGAAGGCATTAATGTGCCAGCCATGTGAGTGTGTGTGAACGCATAGTACTCCATAAGCCTGCCTATTTTTTCTCCTTCATTAAGATATTTGCATGTCTTTATGTTCTCATAGAAACTAACAGTAAAAGTGCCCGTGTTGTCTTTGCCCTTGTTTTTGTCTGTCTGTCTCTAATTCTGTACCTTCTGTCTGTTTGTATATCTCCCAGTGTGTGTATGTATGTGCGAATATATGTGTGTGTATGAGTGGCGCTTTGGGGAAGAGAGGTTTTCATGCTTCATCGGGCCTCTATTTGCCTGTCCTGTAATAACTTGTCCGCTCCATTGCTTGCAACTATCAGACCCCCCCCACCCCATAACACTCAGTCACAGCTTACTGTCAGCTGCAAGAACAGTGGAGGGGTGGTGGGATGGAGTTAATGGATGACTTTAGCATCTAGAGAACATCGACAGAGAGGGAAGACAGATTTTGGGATGGCTGTGAGGACAGGACATGGATGTTCAAGGACAGGTAAAAGGCGAACAGCTGACTAGTAGCCTACAGCTATTGCAAAAAGGTTAGATGTTGACTCTAATATAGAAGCAAGCAAGAATCAGGTTACAAAGATGTACTGCTGATAAATTACGAAGTACTACTACAATACGAATTAGAGATGTACAATATTATTGGCATGTTATCGGTATCAGTCGATATTGGCTTAAAAATCAAATATCGGATATCGGCCAGCACGCCGATATCCGCCGATATAATAACTGATAAAATAACAGGCTGCTGTTTCCTTGATTAAAAGCCCGACTCCACGCCATGTTTCACATGTTCCCGTGCACAGATGTTATGTTTACTTACTTTGTCATTTATGAAACAGGCCAAATTTGCCCTGGTTGTGTGTTGTTATGATAGTCTCAGGGAGAGCATCATCCAGTTTTAAATAGGATGTATCTTTAAAAGTTTAAAAGTTTAAAAGCAGTTGTCATAAATAAACATGACATGTTTTACATAATGTAAGTTCAAGTATTTTTCTTCTTTTACACAAAGAATGAATATTACATCATTTTGAGCTTTGTATTTTATGCCTGTATTTGCCAGCGGGCCAGCAAGGTAAGAGTATGCATAATAATACTGCATGTAAATTCCACTTTGGAAGAGACTTGATGATCTCTGCAAATAGGTGTGGGGCAAAAACTACATATAGATTGGTATCAGTATTGATTATCGGCCAAACGAGTTGTAAAATATCAGCATATTGGATATTGGCAAAAATCCAATATAGTGCATCTCTAATATGTATTT
>JAPZDX010000022.1:9601209-9614506 GCA_029783625.1 Naso annulatus
TGTGTATTGGTCACTGGTGCTGATGAGATTAACTCCTTTGGTCATTCGATACCAAATTTCGATACCTGACATTTTTCAATAATCAATAGTATTGAGGCAGTTTGGTCGGTACCATAAAAGTATTAAAGCTCCATACCCAGGTCTAACTGGTACTGATTTAAGCTAACCTGTGAGAGAGTCAGTTCAAGCAATGCTGCACAGCACCGCCTGTTGTATTGTGTGGTCATACATGCAAGCATTTATGTGTGCAGACTTAGCTTTCAGTGTGTGTCTGACATTTGTGACTGTGTGTCCTGTTTGTCTGCCCTTGCCCGTGAATGTGCCTTACCATTTTAATATGGACATGCATGTCTCTGCCAAAGTGTGCACGCTCTTGAGTATCAGCATTCATGTGCCTGCGTTTACACTTGTCCATGTCCATTGATTTATGGGTCTCTATGTGATTGAGTATGTGTGTGAAAGTGCACTGAAGAATGTGTGACTGGCTGCAGAGGTCAGTCAAGGAGAAATCTATCATAATCCATCATAATCAGCCGTTGTGCATTCCTTCAGGACAGATGAGATCCTGACCCGGACACAGTGAGAAGAGACTCACAGGAGGGTGAAATGTGATGTTTACAAACTTGACCAGTTTCTGTGTAAGACATTTTCAACTCTGTTGAGAGCTGGGTAAGCAAGTCACGGTACCTTTAAAAATATGCAGTTACTGACACAGCACAGCTTTTTTTCCACGTTTTTTCTAGGGAAAGCACATTTTGCATTTTTGAAAATGTTACTTTGGACATCTGGCTACATGAGAAAGACTGCTGGACATGGCACTGCCAGAGAATTCAGCATTTTTTAGTACTCAACACCCATATACCCCTTTTACACCTGGCATGCGGGAGGGCATGTCTCTTTCTATAGTAATGTTAAAAGTGAATTAGACTTTCTGGTCTGGTTCGAGTTCAGGTTACCACTGCAGCACACAGTTGACCCACAGCTGCCATCCCCACACTCCAGCCATAGACTTTAGCTTAGCTGTTAGGCTTACTAGCACCCTGGATATCTACAAATAATTCAAGTTAACCAGCTGGTGTCTGCTCATAACGTTACATGGCCTAAATGTTTATTTTCGGGATAGCAAAACAGACATAGTGCTTGCTGAACTGTGAGGGGTTTAATGGGGAATGAAGAAGTGCAAACAGTTTTGCCCACACATAACGTCGCACTTCTCGGTGTTTCATTTTGGAGAGGGAAAGAACATGTATCTCCTTAAAACCTCGCCAAATAACAGGTATCAAGTACTGAAGAAACCATGACTAGCTCGAAATCCACAGAACCGGCCTGAAATTGAAGGAAATCTGAAAAGATGGCACGTATAGTTGTTGAACCCTGGTCAGAGCTGGCAGAAGCTATGCTATGATTGGTCAGTTTGTGTTCAAGTTTTTAAAGGTGTTGGTAAAAGTTGGATGCACAAAAGAGAACGAAGAAGAAGAGGATGTGACATTAAGGTGAGCGGGAAAAGTGTGATCAGAAAGCAATCGGATCTCAAAATGGACACTGGAAACATAAATATACCAGGTGTAAAATGTATGTGGGCAAGAACTACCTAACTGAAATCTGATCACAAAAAATGCAGTCCATGCCGGGAGTTAAGTGGTTATAACAGTGAGAATACATACCTGTATTATTTTTACTTCAAACAGCAGCATCTTTAGGTCTCCAGATTAAATTTTTCCACAAGGAGCACTCGAAAGTCTACAGTGCACCACTTAATTGACACGCAGTGCAACACATTCATATTTTTACATCTCATCTGTATAATTGATAAATGTTTTGGTAAACAATTAAACAACCAACAGAAATAAAACTGCATTTATCTTAAAGGAAAACTGTCATGTTAATTTAGTTTTCCATGCAAAGTCTGGGCAACACTGCATGCAGTGCATGAAATGCAACAAGTTACTTTCTTTAAAAGGTCTAAGCCATAAAAATTCAGCGAGTCAATCCTGTGAGAAATCTAAGATTTTGCCATTCAGAAAGACCTTTTCAGCACAAGTAAATTAAACTACATTGTGCTGATAATACTTCTGTCACTTTTAGGAAAAAAAAAATAAAAGGAAGACTTTTCCAGCATTATCACTAGTAGTCGTATTCAAGAAAAGGTTTTGAGCCATTCCCTGACAGGGAAAGTGTGAAAGCAAGAAAGAGATTGTCTTGGGCCCCCAAATCACCAAGTCAGTCCCTGCCCTGCATCATGACATCAAAGGCCTTGGAAGGTCATTATACAAGTCACAAAGTTGCACAAACTTTTGAAGTACACTTATAAAAAGCTCCATCCAAGTCTTTGGAAATCCCACAGATCCTTTATTAAGTATCTGGAGTCATTAGGCAGGACAGCCTGGGCGACATATCGTCCTAGGCACAAAAGAAATTAATCAAATTTTCGGCCTGCAGCTTCTCATTAAAGCAGGCTGCACGGAGACCGACTCAATTACCATCTCTGACACACACTGGACCTGGACAAGACTAATGGTTCTGGCCCAATAATAACCTAAACTCCCTGCCCTTCTCCCCATTCCATAACAAACTCACCCGACTTTCATTACCCCACCATGCCTCTCCTTTGCTCTCCCAAGTTCAAAATATTAGCGGTTAAAAAGGGGTTTCCGCCAGGAGCCCCCCTTTTTGTCTTTAGTATTCACTGAACGACTGAAAAGAATTCATTTTGTGGCGTAGTGCTGGGGGCTGCTGCCAAGCCACGGTTGACAGGGAAGCAGCATTAAGGCAATTAACATGGGCTTTGCATTTGATATTGGCTCGCGAGACTGCCTCTGTAAACAGCAGGCGGGATCAGGTGATTAGTTCCTCTGAAGATGAGCGCCTCCTCTCCCCTGGTCCCTGTCCAAGACAGGATTACCCTTTATACATAATGTGCACACACACTGTATCTCACACACACACAAACAAATAGATTTAGAAACTGACTCAAATGCATGATGTTTACAGGAGAAAAAAAGAACACAAGCATGGGTTAGAATCCAAAAGTGGACGCTTGGAGCGAGGAGTCAGCAGCTCAAAGTTGTTGTTTTTTTTTAACCTTTATTTATTCAGTGAGGTCCCATTGAGAACGAGCCAGGACTGGGCGAAATGGCAAAAATATTATATCTCTATTTTTTTCATGGCGGGATCATGATCTCAATTTCATAAAGATTCTTCTTGGTTCCTTGCTCCTCAAAATCATTTTGTTTTGATTTATGAATTATTAAATTCAGAGAATTACATTGCATGTGTTTGGAAAATGAACAGCAGGCTAGTAGCCCAAACAAGATTGAAAATATTGAACTTTTGGGGCAAATTTGCCTGACTCTGTCAGCCAGTCAGCTTCACATTCTCCCAACATTTGGACGTTAAATCAGACATGGCGGTCAAAACAGTGCTTTGACTTGACCTTGACACTCGGAGCTGTACAACACAACTTTATACACCACGTGATTATATTATTAACACAGACATGATGCTGTTAAGTTTCCCAACGTTTCTGGGACTTCCACAACTGATACAGAGCAGAAATGATGATTATATACAGTATGCAGCTAATAACAGAAGAAACAGCAAGCCTTCCTTTCTCCTGACACTACTAGCTAACGCTAACATCCTAACTGTGGCTGTGTGTCTTATTATAACATTAGGAGCTGTGCAACATAACTTTACAGACCTCCGGATGATTTTATGAACCCTGAAACTTTGTCAGTAAGTTTTCCAACCTGTCTAGAACCTTCACAACTGATATAGTGCAGCAAAAATGGTTTTATCAGCCATAGTTAATGACAGGAAATAACAAGACCCCCCTCCTACAAAATGGCTAATACCAGCAGGATAACTCCAGCTCGGTTCATGTTGCTTTCGTTTTGTTTTACAAGACTAACGTTATGTCGTGAAAGGGGAGGGAAGACGGTGCTGCATGTTTGCTGTATTTGGTTCATCTGTGTGTATCTATGGGAGGCATGAAATGGAATGAAGCAGCAGAAAGTGTGATTTGATAGTATGAGAAAAAATGTTAGCGTGTCTGAACCTAGAACTGCAACAGATAGAATGTGCACTGACGCACGATGCAAAGATCTCTCTGCAATGACAGATTGTGGACACATTCTAATCACTCACGTTCTAATTTCGTCATATCGCGCACCCCTAGAATGAGCTCTCTTTTTCAGCGACACCCTGATCACATTTACACAGTAACACACTCACACCTTTAAACTGGACAGCACAACTACAGTCTTACCTGCAGCCACTGAGCAGCTCGACTGGAGCAATTGGGGTTAAGGCCTTGTTTAAGGGTCCTCAGTGGCGGAATGCAGGTGGGGAAGCAGTTCTCTTCACTTTCACCACCCAGATTAATCCTGTCGCTCGGGAGTTAGACCATGTTTGTGACATGACAGAGGTGGAGTTATGTCTCCTCTGCATCATTTCACCTCGCCTCCTCTAAACAGACTGGGAAATTATCGCCGCCTGCCTCGACCTTTTTATCATCCATTTAACTCACAGGCTAATCCTTTGGATCTGGCCCCATTTAATGAGAAGGTTTTAAGGTATGTAATAATGGGAAATTCAATATCAATATCAAGAGGTTTTAAAGTCAAAGCTCTGAAATTAATTGTGACAAATAGGCAATTATTTCAAGTCAGCCGAATTGAGATTGATCCTATTTGTTCATTTGTGCACTCGCCTGGAGGAGCAGCCTCGAGTGTGTAATGGCTTTTAAGTCCCTAGATTGGGATTTCACCAGAGAGGTTGCTAAATCAAACATGCGTCTGTGTGAGTGAACACGCAGTAATTGGTGCAAGGATCCTATTGGCACCGTCAACCAAATGTTAAAGTGGAGCAAAGAGAAGGGGTTGGTCACACCTCTCCCTCGTACTTTCCCCCATGGATACTAGGTGGATGTCAGAGTAAGTGAGGATTTAGCTGTCTCTTACTCTCACTTCATCACACCTGGCAAAATGCTTGCACTCTAACAATAAGGTTAGTGAAGTAAGAAAAAAATCTCCATGGCACAAATATGGCAGGCGATCGTCACATTTAAAACCTGCAAGAGAATCTGTCAGATTACTGTCAATAACACGTACAGCTGTTCTGTGCTCAGATGGGGAGAGAGAATTCAGCTCGGCCTGCAAATCACTGAAATTTCACACTCCGCAGCACCTCAATTATAATTGTAAATTTCATGTCAGCAAATGGCTCGTTTTCGGGGGGCCGGCATTTCTTCCATGTGAGAATTAAACTTTCTGAATCGCTGCGTCGTGTGACAAAAGAGTTCTACAAACAATCTAATTCTAATCCTGCAGAAAATACATTATCCATAACAGCCCTGAAACAAGTTTAATCTACGATGCTATTAGGATTATTTGCATATTTATCACACACAACTTTGGAAGCTACTTTATGTAATCACACTTCACACCCAAAAAAGGGAGAAACAAGGGAAACAAATGTCAGTGTGATTGCAATCAAAAAGCTGTAAATTGCCAAAATAACCATTTTACTTATGATTATATGTTTGTGAAAAGGGAATTTAATTACAGTATCTGAAACTGGTGGACAGAGTTTGGACTCTAACTGATATCATTTCACTGCCACTGTAGCACAATTACAAAGCAATTGCACATAAGGCTAAAGACACGATATGACCGCATCAAGTTGAGTGCCGCATAATGACGACCACAGCTACAGCTGATGATAAAGCTTTGGCCAGGGATGAAAATAAACACGCTGTGATTCTGTAAATCTGCATCTTTTGAGCAGCATCTGACTTTAGACAATATAGCAGAGAGGACAAGTTCCTCCAACACTTACTCATTTCCCTGAACGTACACTTGATTTCATGTGGCCTCTATAGACTGAAATAAATGAATCAACAAGGGTCTTTTATTTCGCTTAATTTATCTCATTACCTAATGACAAAGTGAATCATCTTAAGTGGTTTTTTGTGTGATTCTTCAAGTTGAGTAGAATATATTGAGTCCTACTCATCTCAGCAACTCAAAGGACAGATCAAAGTCACGTCAAGATCCAAATGTATAAAACCACTTTCACATCACGTGTATTTTCACCCGGGTCGACAAACAGACAGAGGATCAGGCACCCTGATGTTATCCGTGTTTGTCTCTGGGTTTTTGTTGACCTTTAAGGTAGTATTTGTTTGGTTTGACACATGAATGCAGGAATTTCAGTCCAAAATATCCCGTCCGTGCCCACACTGGCTGCTAAGGTGGTGGTGAGACACCATACCGCAAATGACTGCTGATCACAGGGGACAGTGGGGGAGCCAGCTGTCAGCCTGCCAGGGTCCATTCCCTGCCTGACAGCAGGCAAAGCAACACAGGGGACACATGCAGCGAGCTGTTCTCCTCTCAGAGGGGCACCGTAGATGAAGATTAAAGTGGGGAAACCAAGGTGACAGACCAGCGCAAAAACGGGCCAAAGCGTTGCATAAGCTCTTAACAAAATAATCCATAACTCTATAGCTGTGTCCTGATGCAAAGGTCGAATCCTCTAAAGTCTGCAAACTGAATAATCTCGGATCCACAACTCCAAGATCAATGACAAAAAAGGTTCAAAACTTTGTACAGCAATCAACAAAAGACTGACAGCCATCCAGCCTGCAGCCGACAGCTTTGTCCCAGTGAGATGAAGCAGCTGCTGTACACAGCTTTAATTTCCAATACTCAACATCAGTCCAAATCATAAACTAGAAAAACTCTGATTATTACAGTCCAAGTGGGAGTCCTACGCCATGACCTGCATTACAATCTTGGATTGATCTCCTCCAGCTATTAAACAACAACAATAAAATGAGCAATTAAGTGTCAAATTACCCTCATAATTCATGGACAGAATTTGAGTTTATCTGAAAGTTCAGCTGCCCTCACTGTGCAGAAATGAAAGATTTTGCCCATACTGATGGTTGAAACGTGTAGAGCATCTTGTACCCTTGTCAGGACTGGTTAATGAAACTCATTAAGCAGAAAGGTTTTGGCAGTTAATAAGCACATTCATCATGGATCGAGTCCCTGATTTGTGGATACATCCTAAACGCCTGTTCAGCATTAAAAGTGTGTTAAAGTAGATTAAGTTTATTGTTATTTTATTCGATGCACCTCACAAATCATTACTTGTGGGCAGATCAATCATGCAGTTTACTGACTGCTTTTAAAGTTGCTGCCATTTATGTTTGCAAATTATATGGATCAGCGCAGGACCTGCAATAGTAACTGCATCTTATTTCAGCAACAAAATGACCTAATAATAATTGCATACACAATAAATGTCAGATATGATTGGGTACCGCATTGCAATTCTGCTCCTTTTAAATGTCATTTAAATGAACTTTTCTTTCCCAGTCTGCTCATGTCTGATTATTTCCTAGCTGCTGCTCATGAGTAGTTTGCTGCTTTACAAAGGCCAAGAATACGATGCTGCAGTCCCATCTATCTCTCTCTCACTGTGCAACCCCCGAAATAACAGTTCCAGACACTGGCGACCCGCATCCACCCTGGAGGTGGCATGTAACGTTGTGCACAGCTGCACACACGCACTATTAGGCCTACGCAAACACAGGCATTAAAGCAGCACAAAAGAACAACAGCCATAGTATTATTTTACAGCACTGAAGAAAGACTAATGCCAGAATTTGTACAATAATGGGCTAAACGTACAATCTCATATTATTTAAAATATTTATCTGTTTTTTCAGAAGGCATCTCGCGACCCCCAGGCTGTGTCTCATGACGCCCCAAGGAGTCCCGGCCCCCCATGTTGGGAACCACTGATCTATCTTACAGTGTACAGGGTGTCTTCATCTAAAGGATTAATTACTGCACCATCAGTTAAGAAAAGGGAGTGCCCTTTGAAATCATAAGGGGGAGAGAGGAATGTGATTTCCAGAAAAACAATATGTTTTTTGTTAAAGTGTATGGAGAGTTCACTCATTTTCCCTCAACAGTCCAAAGAAAAATGTGATATATATATTCGCTGCTCGCTCTCAACCAGCATGTGTCAAAGGTGTATCGACATCTGCAGGCTATAGCAGCCTCACAATGGTCCAAAAACATTCACTGCTTGTGTTTCACTTTAAAACAAACTTCTCAGCACATCTCGAGTTACCCTTTGGATCTGGCACAGTAGACGGTTAAAATCAATGTCTAGCACGAACTGCCCTCATGATTAACTCCAGTGGGAATAACTTTAGAATAAAATGTACTAGTAAAAATACGGAGTAAACACTGTAATTGGTGAAAAGCAAGAGTCCTATACATTCATGAGTCGACGAAACTGAACGGCAAGTACTCTTAAAACAAACCCCTCTTTAAAGAAGCAGATTCATCCAAGACTGAGGTGTGATCTTGACATCCAAGGACGTGGCGGATCGACGCACAGAAACCACCAGGGATTGACAAAGCTTCTGCATCGCTGCATGATAAATCAGGATCAATCCGAAATCAATACGTAATGAGCCGTCTTCTAACTTTTTTCCAGTGCACGATACTCTTATCTGTTTCTCTCCGTCTACTTCGATCCATTTATTCCAAGGTCCATGAAACATTTAGTATCATGACTTATAGATCAGAGATGCTCAAAGAGAATAGACATTGAGTCCACCTACATCCCCGACAGAGAAAAACACAATGAGTTTTACACCTGCTAGTCAAAGATACCACAATGTAAAAATGTGCTTTACTGGTAGAGAGCATAAAACACGTTTAATGTGTATTTACTTTTGACTGAAAAATGAGGAAACAAATTCCACATAATAAGTGCTTACAGTAGTTAGAGCTGCACTGTTTCCAAGATCTGAAATGTGACTCCAGTCACATGGCTTCATTTAACAACTCTGGGAACTAAAGCCACACTGGCCCTCCTTAATCCCTGGCCCTCTCTCTGCGACTATGGCTGGAAGCACATCAACCATGTCAGCCACCCGATTTCTGTTTCTCTTTCTCGCTCGTTTTCCTGTTCCAAAGACACGCAAAGATAAGCACGGACACATAGCGGGTTATTGGGCCAACTGGCTTGTCTCTAGGAAGCCACGGAGCAGAAACACAAAGCACAATAAGCTGCAGACAATGAGATTCTGTCTTCTCGTTGAGTGGGAGAATTGACCCGAAAAAGCTCGCCTTTGGTTATAAATGAAAAAATATCCGACCACCTGGACGGTGCGCGGCCTGGTTACACATAGCAAAACTGAGCCATTCGAGAGACAAGCCTGTGCGTGGTATGCTCTTTTAAAGTGCCGGTAAAACAAAGTGCCACAAAATCCGGGATAAAACTTGCACTGGTTTATAGGAAGCAGTCTGTTTTTGGGTGTCTCTCAGAGGGAAGTAAGGTTTTCTATAGCTAATTATTAATAAAAATGAGCGTACAAGTTATTTCAACACTAGGGCGGGGCAATATATCAATATTTGGATATCGTTATATCGTGATATGTCGTAAGTGTTGTGTTTTCATGGTTGAAAAGGCTTTACAACAGTAAAGTGATGTGATTTTCTGGACTTACCAGACTGTTATAATCATTATTTTGTTTACCTTTACCCACTAATCTACATTATTGATGATTATTTATCAAAAAATGTCACTGGATTAATATTTTGTGAAATCGCCAGTAAGCATCCTTACCATACTGTCTCAGTATTGAGGTTTTTGGTCAAAAATATTGTTATTTACTCATTTTGTCACCTTAGCCGCTCCCACCCCTTAGAATGCAGAACAAGTCGTCAGTCACAACCTACATGATCAGCAGCTATCGATACTGACCGATTTAAAACTTCACTATTGTGACAGATTTTTCAGCTGTATCGCCCAGGCCTATTCAGCACTATTTCAATTTATTTTCATTTGAAACACATTGAAAACACGCACAAATTAAAGGCTCCTGTCTTGGTCTTCCGACTTGGTCAGGTGCAATATGAAAAAATGTCCTCTCTTTCACTTCAAAAATGACAAAAACATTTGTTTTATCGAGTCTAAGTTGATCCAAACAACCTTCCATTGCCTACAGCAAAGTACAAAAGTGCAGTTTCTGTGCAGCTGTCATACCATAAAGGACTCATCCGACTCAGATGGCAAAAAAAGGTATTAAAGTGCATCTCATACACCAGATTTAACAGTAATTCAAATGCTAGCTTTGACCAGTTTTTCAGATTGTACTGTACAGTTGTGTTGGATGAGGAGGTGAACTACCGTCTGAACTGTTCCACTCTGAGAGCAGAACAGACGAGTGTAAATCATGACAGTTTCTCATGAAATTCCTCACTGGAGCATGACCTGGACTTCAGAGCTCTACGAGCCCATTTGTTAAAGATGAATGGTAGAACATAATCACGAGAGGATGGTAATACAAATGTGCTAGCGTTTGTTATGCTTCGACAGTTGAAAACATGCTCAAACTTTCTCCTGTGCATTGAAATCAAGGCACCAATTAAATCAAAATGAATTGAGGTAAACAGTCCCACTGCGACTTTATCATACAAGCATAAAGTGACAAGACGAAATTTGTGCAATATCTGAAATCAGTGCTTATAAACTTAGGGATTGCAGAAGAAGGATTTGAAGTTATATAAACTAATTCAAACAGGCATGGTGTTTGATCATCTCACACCCACATTACTGAGTATTTGATCCAGGCAGCCCCGGGTGCTACAACAATGTAATCAATCATTTATGAAGCTGAAATACATATCACAATGCTGATCCTTAACAACATAAGGTGCAGAGTGAAATAAAGCTAATTCATCTTTCCAACACGGTACCTTAATTTATTTTTATCAACATTATCCCGGCGTATGGCTGCACAGACCAGCTGGACAGCTTTAATATATTTTCAGTCAACACCATAACAATAAACTCACCTCGTTTGTGACTGCATTGCAACATTCTATTGTCTGTGGGTCATGTGGCTGAAGCTCACATTACACAGTAGCATTGATTTTTCTCATCTCACTGTCAGGGCGAGTGTAGGCTGCCACACTAGGACACCGGTCAAGTGCAATGTCTGTAAGTCTGTTAGCATCCTCTAAAAGGCAATGCAAGATTACTAGGTTTTATATCTTATCACCACTATGGGACAGATGCTGCCCGAAAGAGCTATGTCTGCAAATAATCAACAAAACGCACTCAGGTGTAAACTTCTAACAGAAAGGGAACTCGGACTGACTTTTGCTTAAATAAAAAAATTCAGAATTTTCAAAGGCTGTGCAAATATTCCAGGGCAAAACCTAAAATATACTGCTGAGTGTAAAAGGTTTTTTTTCTCAGTTGTGATACTTGGGCCAGCTGATATGTGGTCCTGTACGCTTTATGCCTAGTTAAGCATAAAAAGCTGTTTCAGCCAAATATCTTCATCTCGTTGTATCACCAGCACAGCCTGGTTTATATTCCATTTAGAGGTTTTCAGTCCAAGCTGTGAACTGCTGTAATTTTTTGACAGTTCTTTAAATGAATTTAAATAAATGTATTTGCTGGAGAGTGATGTACGACAGAGCGTGCATAACAATGTTTATTATGTTGTATCACTGCACTAAATATTTCAATTCTTTCAGGCTTCATTAATAACTATGTTTGAGTTCTAAATCAACATTTAAATGCACAGGGTACCGCAAAGTGTGGAGGACGGGGTGGAGCGAAGGGACAGATGCCTACAGACAGCTGCTCAGAGCTGTGGAGACTGTGATCCATAGATTGTGCATGACACTTTCGGGGCATCTGTTGACCAAACAAAACCATAGATACTGCACTGCGAAGTATGTGCAGGACCTTAACTACGTGTCTGCAGGCGTGCAGCACTCACAGCTTCAGTTTTGTGTAGTTAAAAATATAAAGATTTATCAGTTTGCATTTGTAAAAAACCCTGAAGCTTGTGCATAAAGCAACTATTGCTCAGCCAAGACCACAATAGATCTGGAAATGTATTAAAAAAAAATGTTATTAATGTGTAGGCAAAATGTCGAAATAAATGCAAAACACTGTGACAGGAACATCAACTTAGATACAATATTACTGGTTTCAGCTAGAATTTTGGCTAGCAGCAGTGTCCTGTCAGAGAACAATACCAGCTGATAATATACAGGCTCAATTCTTACTTAAATGCTGGCCAAGGCACAAATACAACACACACACACACACACACACACACACACACACACACACACACACACACGCATGCACACACTCATATATATTATTAAACTGGTCAGGCTACCAGCTAACAAAAGGCTGCCTGAAACTCTGTTTGTTTATTTAGAGCTGACAACACATAAACGACAAACAAACAACAGTAATATTCCGGAAGACATTTCTGACATCAGTAACGTGTACATGCCCCTTATTCCGACAGGGCAGACAAGGGTGGAGTTTGACAGCCCATACTAAATCTCTGCTCCACTCCTACCCTAATGTTATTAATACTTTAGTCTTACAGTCAATGAGAAATCATTTCTTGTATAAATAAACTACAACTAGGCGTGTATCTCTTGTGCTTGTGCTGATTATTCCACAGGTCTTTTGTGTGTGTACACAGTGAACAAATGTCTTTTGAGGTGTATCCTGAAACTGTGACAACAGGTCTTTTTACAGCACCCATATTGACTTCTCATAGCTGGGAAAAGTGGGTGTTACAAATAATACGATGATGGCTCTGTCTATTCAAATGTCTCCGCTTGCAGTAACAGTGAGGAGATAGTGAGCCTGCAAGCACAACACCAGGACCCTGAAACCAAAGCATGCTAAATAAAATTCAGCCATCATTAATTTTACGGTTCACACCTGTGATTCTCCCGCTGTCAGTCTTCCATAAACAAGATCTACATCATAAGGAGCATTTTAGAGACTTTTTCAGATACTCCTGTTCAATGCACATGCAATACCAGTTAGCACATTTGGCTGAACTCAGCAAAGTGAAGATGTAACTAAGGTTTCGCTAAAAAAGTTGACATGAGACAACTTTAATGCTTTTAAGTAGCATAAAAAGTCCCAAAAAAGACAATTAAAGTCCCTCTAATGCATTGCTTTAAAGGCTTGTCACCTAATTAATGAAGGAACTCTGCAGGTACACGGAAAACAGAATATCATACAGCATGTGTAAAGAGGGCTTATGTAAATTAGCTCATTAAGGAAATTCCAAATATTCTAAACTAGGACCCAACCAATATTTTTGGGGCCAGTGCCGATAACAATACTGGGACGTTAGAAAATTCTGGTATCCAATACATCATCTGATATTCTATATATAACATTTTGAATGCGGTTATCAAATATGTAA
>JAPZDX010000022.1:9673839-9687255 GCA_029783625.1 Naso annulatus
AATCAGAGCGTAGCACCTGCCAGCTGTGACCAGGCTCTGACAACTACACGGCTGCGAACTCATGCAACTTTTCAGACTGTCTTCATTTTCAGGCTGGTTCTGTGGATTTCGAGCTCGTCGTGGTTAAACATTTTAAAAGTGATGCTCGTCATTCGGTGAGGTCTGAAGGAGATTTACGTTCTTTACCTTTCCACAACTTAAAGCTGAAAAGTGTAACGTTATGCTCTGAGCAAAACTGTTTGGACGCCCTCAATCCCTGTTGAATCCGTCACAGCTTAACAAGCAGAGCTAACGTCACGTCTGCCTCTGTAACCCTTCAGTAAACATTAAAGCCATGTTTGTTACTGGCAGATATTAGCCAGATAATTTGAGTTACTTATAGCTATTAAGGATAAAATAAATTGATCGAAGGTGTTTAACATGGTTTGTCAGTTCAACAAAGCACAATCGATCTCTGATGCTAATTATTGGCTGTATCTTGTGTAAACGTGTCACCCTCTGCTCTGACAGTCCTCTGCGTCCACGGGGAAAACACTGATGGCACCATTTCTGTTTTTAGTGCTGTGCCCTACTTTTCCCTCCATGATCTGTGTTTTGAGGTGTATGGGGTGGGGGGGCTGGGTGTAGTACAAGGACACTAAGATATTCACTGTCTCATACTCTGGATGTGTAAACCATGTCATCGGAGTCATATGACAAAGTAACAAGCTACAAAAGCAGACCATCGGCTCCGATGATCATCAGAAAGACGATTTACGTGGTCTGTAATTTCTGCTCACAGAGAGCACGTAGCTTTAGACTGCAGGAGTGTTTGTTTGTTGTAGGGGCCAAGAACATACAAACATTCTGCAGTGTGTCACTGGACAAGGTACGGCATCATGGCTCCGCCCCCTACAGTCCAGCTGACACCAAGGATGGACAGCTGCAAATAAAACCCAGTGAAAGTGATGTGTGTGTCTGTGTCTGTGTGTGTGTGTGTGAGAGAACTGCTGTCAGACGTGTCACACATTCTGTTCTCTGAACATGACCTGAACCTTCACGTCGTCCTCACAGAACCAACAAATGTTTAAAAATTATGGCTTCAAGCTTTCTTCTCCTTCAGCATCTACAACTCGACTAAAAAAGAACATATTTTAATTTGTAAGCAGCAGTTTGGCTGGGAGGCGTTGTTGCACTGATTTGATGATGTATGAATTACAATGATATGGCTTTTAGGTTTACTCTACCCCCTCCTCACAGGGCATGTGTGATGCATCATGTACCGCTGTTTACGGGCTGGTGTAAATTAATGTGTACTGTTTTGTCTCGGTGGATCTTGTCGTATACGTCAGTTTAAACTTCAGCAAAAATTTCCCTTTGAGGGCCAAAGCAAAAAACCCATCCATTTTCTCTTGGCACACAGTTGCCACCCAGAGGCTGTAACTAGAATTGTCTAATCTTGCCTAGGGCACCAAATTGGGTAGAGCCGGCCCTGGTTACCGGAAACCAAGAAGTTTCTCTGAACGAGACCCTCACATGTCACCACCTAACCCAGAATGATTGGCCTTCAGTCCGTCAGGCATTATTCGTGAACATGGCATGTTGCCAGCTCACTGACTGCTTTTATTTCATTTTCCTTGGCTGCCATTTGGTTCCATATACGTGCATCACTACAAATGATAATATGGCACCTTCTCTGGTTGGCAAATCATCATGAAATGTCACACAAACTGTTCTGTATTCATGGAAAATGCTGTCAGATGTGAGGAAGGACAAAAATCCTGAAGAAATGCTGTGTGTGTTTTTTCTCCTCGGCCTCTAACTCAGAGTCGGACATGATTAATTGCTTCATGTGGTTCACTAAAGATCTGTGTCTCTCTGAACTGAGCAGCACTTTATCTCAGAGCTGTGCTATAAATGTATAGCGCAGCTTTGAATGAAACAAAGATAAAATGCCAAGTGTAGCTTGAAGATGTTTGTCTGAGTGATCGCCAACCAGTCGACCCAAAGAATCGCCCGTCGTAACGATGAGAAAGGCTCAATCGAAGCATTTTTGAGACTGAAGGTGGATGTGGGATTTACTGAGTGGTCAGAAACCATTTCTCTGTGACTGCACTCTCAGAGAATAGCTTGTAGGTTTCCATGGTGACCAAAGCTCCACTCATGTCAAACTGAGTCTTGAACGATGGAGATGTGGTGGAGTGATGATTTAAGCATTGTTCTAATTCATCACAACTCGAGACTAATATTTTAGTTTTGTCCATCTTTTCTATCAGATATGTTCAAGAAAGGTATTCCCGTCGTTGTGTTGATTATGGTTGAAACTTACAAATACCAATTTTCCTCTAATAACAGACTGATGGTTTTATCTTAACAACTTCATAAAACTAAAAATGTACCTCCTAGATTCTCAGAGTCAAAGGTAACGTCCTCAATTTTGTAAGACCAACAGTTTTAATCTCAGAGATTCAGTTTACTGAGATACAAAACAGCAGAAAGGTGGCAAAGTCTCAAACAAGACAAAGTCTAACCAGCAAACTCGTACAAAAATCAAAGTATTTGCTGCTGTGCCACCAAACTAAAGGACAGCTGTTACTTCACACTGAAATGTTAGGGTGAGGACACTCCGGCCCCACGGTCCTGCCAGATGCGGGTCAGCTCCAGTCGGTGGTCCCAGTTGGTCCCAGTTGGTCCCAGTTGGCTCGTTGTGTCCTGCACCGTCGGCGCTAGTTGGCCTCGTCAGATCTCGTTGGAGCCGAATGACAATGTTGAATTGGCGCCAGCTGTCAGAGGGCATCATTGGTGAGAGAAAATGCTCTGATTGGCTGTTCAGCTAGCAAATCAGTACAAAGGGGGAAGGAAGCGGCTCAGACGTTCTCAAGAATCATTCATGTTAACGTTACCTGCTGGCGTGGATAATGAAGACAAGGTAGGTACCTAAACAAAAGCTAATTTATTTGTCCGCAGATCTTCTAGCTTTTCCGTTTCTTTTGATCACGAGTTCAGAGATCACGCCACCTGCTGGTATGGAGAGTTACGACCTCTCGTGCAGGTGCAGAATGTACGTGCTAGCAGACCGTCGGATGTAGTCAGTGTGGTGCGTTCATGGACAAATTTTTGGCCCAGACAAAGGCAGACGCCAGGCAACGAGAGGAGACGCAGCAGCTGGTTTCCTCTGCTCGGCCCGCTGCGTCCTTACCCTTACAAATATGTTTGAAATTCATAAATACATTCACATGATTTTCTATTTCTACAATAAGGGGACTACTTACTGCATTTAGTAGTCTGGTGTGGCGTTTTAAACTGGTAATTAAATACATCTGAATTGTAGTAGTTTCCCACAGTGCTTTATAGTTTAGGCAGCCATGAAGACAACACACGCTCCCTGCCTAAACTACCGTTGTGTTAGTGCTGTTCAAAGGAAAGTACTTCCTTCAGTAGGAAATAATTAGGTAATAGGGTTAAACTTTTATAGTGTTTCCTAATTATCTGTAAGTTTTCGCCCTTGTAGTCCCTGTTAAAAAAACCGTGACCGCTGATGGTTCCGTGTCAGTGTGCGGTTGCTCGTCAGTCTGAGCTGCTGTCTGCGCCGTAATGCTTGTGACCGGATGTGCATTCACTGTGGTCTGACGCCTCACTCCAATAAGATAATAAATGTCTTCAGTGAAGCATTTGCAATGTAAATCACAGCATGCCAGAGAGAGCACATATCACACAGGGGTCAGAGGCTAAGGAGCCTCTGAAACGAATCGTAGCCCGCCAATCAAAGTGGTGCTTGTCGTATTGGAGACGCGTTAATCCCTTTTAGCCTCATTTAACCTCAGCTTACTCTGTGGAAAAAATACAACAAAAAACTGGGGACTCAGTTAACGCTGCGAACTGCTGGAAATGTGTCTCCATTTATTGGAATATGCTCCGTCCACTGTGTGTAGCTGGGTGACATGATCATAATTGGCATCCTGGCTTGTGTGCGCGCCTGCCACAGACATAATGTTTCATCCGTGGGCAATCTGCGGTAAAGATTAAAAATCGACTGAGGTCAAACGGATAATTGGACAAATGTGGTGGTAACGGAAAGAGGATTTTGTCTAATTTCATATAATGCGACGTCTGTACTCTCCCTGCATCTCACTAGAAACTGACAAATTAGTTTAGGTCTTCAGAGTCAGATTAGGATGTGACTGGCTGATTTACGCAGCATTTATGAGCATGACTCTCTTAAAACGTGATTGGCAGATTAAAAAAGGTTGCTGTGCTTTCATGCTCGAAGGTCTCATATTCTGAGGGCTCTGTTTTTGTGGCTGTGCAGCACTGGTCTCAGTGAATTAGTCAGTGAGCCAGTTTAGTTAAACTTAGTTGACTGTTCATGTGTGACCTCAAATGAGTGAAATCCTCACAAGTTAAACTGCGTTACATTCATGAGTTCTGCCATCACATTCTATAGAGCTGCATCCTCTGAGCTACATTCTTTGGAACTCGAGAGTCACAGATTTGTGTTGCTGTCTGCATGGCTAACGTCTTTGTTTGTATGAATGACAGATGTGGTAAACCAGCCTGTGACGCCCACCAGAGCTCGTCACATTCGGTGCAAATTCAGCAGGAGGTGGTTGGTAACACCTCTGCTCTTACTTCAAGGTTTTAGCGTTTGAGTATGTGCAGGTGTATGTGCTCGTCTGGTTTGTCCTCCAGTGTTTGTACACACAGAGCATGTGGGCGGAGTGGAGTGGTGGGCGGAGCATGACGATTTTGGACTGAGCGGGTTTATCAAACAGCTGGTGAGCTCCAGCGCCGCTCTCACGAGATGGAAGCATGTCGCACCCAGAGTGCATCAGTGTATTGCACAATATGCCCCCCACACACACACACCCACCCTGTCCTGTGTGTCCTGCTGTCGGCTGCAGCTCAGCGAACTTCACAAAGTCCCTTAAAAAGGAAACGAAGTCGTCCAGGTGTGTTATTCCTGTTCCTGTACAGATGACGATAGTGTCGCACAAGAAGAAGAGTGCAGAGTGAGCGGTGAGCGACTTCAGTGGAGCGGCCTGAAGTCTGAGTTGAGCTCTGAGTGATACTGAGCGGAGCGGCTGGGGGGCGGGGCTTTGAGCGACGGAACGGACAGCTGCCGAGCGATGAGCGGAGACCTCTAACGCTCAGCTCCGCCCACATGCTCTGCATACCCAGTGAAAGCATCACATTATTTAGATTGCAGGTCGATGTGCAGTTCACTGTTGGTGACACATTATCTCCAGTACAGCTGAAGCTCCCTTTTCAATGAGAGCCTAATCCCTCAGTGGCAGAGATATGACACCAGTCACACACTGGCACAAATGTTTGGTACAGATGTTACCAAACTTGAGATGCAGATCCAGCAAACACGCTCAGACTGAGCATCAGATTCAGTCACAGCGTGCTGCTGAGCTCCGCATCGTGCTGCGGCACTGAACCTTTGTTTTTTACCAAGTGCTTGGACCTCAGTGTTGCATAACTAGATTTGACTGTTTTTTGCTGTTTATTATCAGTCTCACAGTCAGCAGTCTTCGATAAATAATTCAAATAGGATCTTCGGCTTTGATGTATAGCTGTAAATTCTTCAAGCAAACAGCTGAAGCCATATGTGCAGCGTACACTGTGTCCATACAGGATGTGAAATGACCTAATTTTTCCTTCTGTCTCCTGTCTCTCAGTGCCATGAACCAGCCTGGACAACAGCTGCTCCCCACATAGAGGTCCCTTTACCTCTCTTTCCATTTGCTTCAGTCCAGAGGATGCTGGGAATGTGTCGCGGGCGCAGGAAGTTCCTGGCGGCCTCCCTCGCCCTGCTCTTCATTCCAGCGCTCACCTGGCTTTACTTGTCAGTGGGAAGCTTTCAGGGTAAGAACTGTTCTCTGATGTTCATGAAGACGTACCAGGTCTGCTGCTGGAACATGAAAATCTATAGAAATCAGCCATTTTGAAAACTGTCTGTCGTCTGAAACGTAACTGTGCTGTGTGTTGGCGGATCGACATTCTGCTGTTGGTCTAACGCACTGATGGCTCTCACTAACACTTGTGTTCAGGGCTGAGCCGACGCCTCCAAGCTTCAGTCGTTACTTTGGCAATCGACACAAAATCAATATTTAAAGTTAAATGTGATGTGCAGTGACTAACTTAGACCATGAGGTGGCAGTAAGGTATAGTCCAGAGTTATAATCAGCAAACGTGAGGTGTAAATGGTAGAAGAAAAATTTTTAGTGAAAGATGAGATGTAAGCATAACAAAGCCGCGTGTTTGTTTATGCAGTTGTTCAGTAAACAAACTAATAACTAATGAAAGGTGAAGCTCTGCATATTTTGTTGTGTAAGTTACAGTTAAGTCCCCAAATTTCTCAATGCAGAAAGCTGGGACAGGAGATTATCATCAGCTGATAGCTGCCAGGACACCAGATAAAACAACAGAACGTTCACAAACACGTAAAGCTGATTTTAGACGAGCGTCGGTCACGAGGTTGCTGCAGGTGTTTGAGTTACAAGCACTTCGAGAGCTTCTGTCCGTGTCAAAGAAAAGAATCTCCTGGAGGAAAAACTGAAGAGGAAATACTGATGGACGAGCTGCAAGCAAACATTGTAGAGCGCTCGGGTTGTCATGACAACGTTGACCTCAGCAAAGCCCGTACCGAGGATGACTGACAGCAGGCGAGCGAAGCTGGCGTCAGTTTAGTGACGTGAGAACACGTTCAAGCAGAGAAACGTTACCGCTAACAGATGATGTGAGCCCCGTCGGTGGGCGTAACCCATGGCAACCACATGGCTTTTTTTTGGTTAGGTAGATACATTTTATTGTGTCACTCCTCAACACACACACACACACACACACACACACACACAATAATAATACTACAAGACACATAAATTATTATAAAAAATACAGTCTTAATGCAATATGAACAAGACTAATAACTTTTTAAAAAGCGTTGAGGACCCGTCACATGGAGAAGCTGGATGCTTTGACAGCCAATCACAGCACGTTTAGATCTCAGCACACGATCATTTTTAACCATAACAGCGTAATAACTGCATGTGATACATACATACAGAACCGTAACTAACAACAATAATTCAGATCATATGATTGGTTTGTATTTTTAAAGTTGTGTTTCACTCTAATCCTCCCACTGAAACATAACATGTGAAACAACATAAATCTAGTGACGCCAGGAAGCGTGCAGTCCGACTCGTGGCTGTTTTCTTTCTCTGCGCGCTCGAAGCTTCACTGTACTGGGACGGCATTGTGTAGTTCTTGTTATGCGTTTAAAAAAAAAGGGTTACCACCATATTTTCAGCACTGCTTCGTCCTGGTGAACCTTTTCCTCATGCCAGGTGTTTAGCGTGCAGCAGTAACACGTGCATCTCTTTTGGAAGTCGACTGCTAACACTTTAACTTGAGCCGGATCAGTCGCAGAGTGACTCTGCTTGGTGAAAACCTCACTTCTGCTTTTGCTCCTATACGGCCCTGTCTTTATCAAATGCAAATAATAAGCTGATTTCTAAAGGGATCCTTTAATAATGCTAATTAGAAATAATACCTGATTAAAGTAACAAAACTAGTTTAACATGACTGGAAGAATAATTCAGTAGTTTAGGCTGCTGGCACAGCCAACACACAACGTGGTTTAAGTGTTTACCGGCTGAACTACATATAAAGTGAGTAAGTAACATTTATTTATGTAGCGCCTTTCAAAAAAAACTGGAGAACTCTCAGAGAAATTGTGAAGGAACAAAGGTGGTGCAGACAAAGTGAGCTCTCCCTCCTCTTCCTCATCTGGAGGTGGTATATTAATTAATCACTGAGGCCTGTCCACAGTTGATTACTTCCTCCAGACAATAAGGTCCACGAGTTCTTGGAGCAGTTTTAATGACTTTGACTTACAGGATTGGAATGCTGCCGCTGTGCCATTATTAATTATGATTAAATTGACAATTCTGACTTGGGGTCACAGTCACTGGAGACTGTACGTGAATGCACTCCCATGATGCAACAGTGACCAAGGTCTGTAGAGTAATTATTAGAGTTGGCAGTAAAGTCCAGGCTGTGGGGACTTGTCTCTGGACAGGGATGAGCTGTGATAGGACGTGGCTGCAGGGAGCATCAGCTGCAGGTGGAGCCTGAACATGAGAGACAGGAACAATGTGTCTGCGCTGGATCCTACACTTCCTGTCACACTTAATGTCAGTCTCTCTCTCTCTCTCTGTCTCTCTCTCTGTCTGTCTCTCTGTCTGTCTCTCTCTCTCTCTGTCTGTCTCTCTCTCTCTCTCTCTCTCTCTCTCTGTCTCTCTCTCTGTCTGTCTCTCTGTCTGTCTCTCTCTCTCTGTCTGTCTCTCTCTGTCTCTCTCTGTCTCTCTCTCTCTCTGGTCTCTCTCTCTCTCTCTCTCTCTCTCTCTCTCTCTCTCTCTGTCTCTCTCTCTTTCTCGCTCATGCTCTTTTTCTCCCCTACAGAAATTAGATTCTACAATTCGGCCTCTATAGCTTCTCCCACACAACAATATATAGAAAGTTAATAGAACACCAGCTCTTCTTCAAAAGTCACATAGAGTAATTTAAAGAAAGGAAGCGGGATAGGTTTAAAGAGGTAGAAGGAAAATGAGACGGAAGACCTTTGGTTTTATAACAGCAGGTTTTCAATATCTAGCACCTTTTTATTGGTTTTGTGAAGAACACTGTGAGCTAAGCAACTTTCTAGGGAATGATACGGAGTAATTCAATTAAAACGCTGTGAGTACAGACAGAAAGGGAATGACAGCATTAAAGAGCAATGGAAGAGGAGGGAGAGAGAGCAAGAGGAGGAGGGAGAAGTAAAGGATGAGGTAGAGGAGGCAAGAGAAAGCAGGACGAATAAACCTGGCAGCGGCAGCCAAGTCTTTTCATGCCTCTCCCGTCTGTTCCTTGGCCTCGGCTCCTTAAGACAGCTTTAATGTGTGCTGCTCTTGTAGATTTTATGAGGCAGGGAAAATGGATGTAGCCGCTGCACGCACACATGCACATGCACATTTGTGACTGGGCTGATGTGGCCGCCGTGCTGCTTCCACGTATCGGACTCCTTTCTCTGTAGGCTGCGGAGTGCAGCTCCACAGGCAGCGTGCGCCTTACATGCGACGGCCTGCGCATCGGAAAGTTTTGTACATAAACCCTGAGAGGTGAAACTGCTGACTACCTGCTGTGCTCTGAAGCCACAACATGCTTTCCTTATCATGACAGCTAATGCAGGCTCACAATGACAGACCGTCATATAAGCCCCTCATGTTACGCTACGCCTCTGGTCCTCCATTAATATGTATGCAGACTTATCGCTGCTTTTTTCATTGTATTCCGTTCCCTTGTGGAGAATAGAGATATGAGCTTTGAGAGATTAAAATCCCCACACCTGCGGCAAAGTACATAATTAAGCAGATTAGATTTTATTAGCAAAACACCAGCTAAGGGTTAAACGCATTCACCCTTCACTCCCTCACAGACAGCTGCTCACACCTCTTCCTCTCTGAAGTCCTTCACCACCCAATTTCACCTCCTCCAACTTCATTCTGTGTGCCCCTGTATCTCTCACACACACATACACATAACTTTCCTCACCAGAACAGTAACTCTGACAGTTGCCTGTCATGCATAATAAGAAACACTGACATTTGAGAGCACTAAAAGGACACACTGACAAATCCACATAATGGTCTCTAACGGTGCGCCCTGAGAGTGAGCAGGTAAATGGCTTCCACCGGGCACGCAGCACAAGACTCAACGTCCAGGAAGTCCTTGGGGCAGCATTGATATTTCAGGATGATAATAGGCATGAACTTGGGCAGGGTGCTGGCTGGCAGTAAAAGTGTTACCTCTTGCAGGCCAGTCGATTAACCTTCTACATTATGCCACTGTGCTCGGGTCACATTTCTGCAGATACTGAGCGACGCTCCTGTGTGACACTGCTCTCTGATAGGTTCAGACACCACTATAAGCAGAGCACAGTGTGAGGAAAAACAAGCTTTGCAGGTGCGGTTGAGGGAGAAGGAGCAGCTGCTGGTGACTGTACGACCACATATGAGACCCAGGTGTATGTCCCTGACCCTGCAGTTTAGTGTTTAAATTCCCTCACTGCACAACACATAACGCCACACATTTTGTCTCTGCAGCACATCTGCGTTGCCGATCTGCCGTACCTCGCTTGCGGTTGTTGTTCACACAGGCAACCTCAGCGGCGTCTGCCACATGTGTGAGCCCTGTCCCTCTACATAGTTTTTGTTTGATAATTCCCATTAATATGAAAATGTTTCACGTCATTTTGTGATACATTTCATTCATATTGAATTTAGGCAGAAATCCATGTGCCTAAAAGTGTAAAAAAATAAACAGAGAAATCCCTCTTCACTTGGCCTTGTTGTTACACAACATTATCCTTCAAATGTTTCAATATTAAATCTATACATGAAGGGATTCCTTGCACATGCATGCTTGTGAGGGTTTTTTATTTTTTTTAAAGACACACCGGAATTGTTGAAACTATAGTGAATGTTACTGTACTGATGTCAAAATGACTTCCAACAGATTATTTCTCTACTTAAGCAGAGAACCTCGTGCGTCTTGCAGAAAAAAATCGACAAGCCTCCTGAGCTGAAGTGTTGGCGTTGTCGCCTGTGAGCGTGAGATGGGCACCTGCCGTGCCTCTCCTGCTCTAATCTGTTTTAATGAGCACTGAAAAAAACGAGCAGGTGTGCTGCCGATGCAGATGCAGGATGTGGTTCTCCAGGTGTAACTGTCTGTGGCAGAACATTCCCTCACTGTGGCTTCTGTAATGGAAATACAGTCACCATTTTCAGGGTTGACTGGTCATGAAAATTCATCTGCAGCTTTTGTTTTGGTTGATATCAGAAAGTTGAAGGTGTGCAAAATGCACTCGGCACCTGCTTTACAGACAACACCGCAGCGCAGGCTGGACAAAAAGGCCGGAACACGGTTATAATCATTGCATTGAGTATAGATGGGTCGCTGATCGATCTAAGCAGCTTTAACTGAAGTCACACTGGGCAACATTATGAAAGGTGTGTTTAAGATTTTGTCATCCTCAGTTGTTTATACTAAAAAGTAAAAACTGCTGTTAGAGTCACTAACGTTTACATTTTCTAAAATAAACAGAAGGATTTTTTTTTTTTCATCGAGGTGAAATAAAGTTCAATGAGAATTTATAAACAGCCTGAGGGTTTTCTCTATTACTCACTATCCTATACAAGACGATCCTTATATCACAGCCACGTTGAGAATACAATCCCTGACTGAGCACATGAGTGCTGAGTCAAAAAAAATGATATCAGCTGAAGCCTGAAAATGACATGACTCGGTAATCACACAATGATGTAGAGTCATATCTGCAAAAGCCAAATAGGCCAGATCTGTGATCACTGAATGGTGCAGCATGACAAATATATGGATTGAAATAATTGGCTCTCATGTTAACTACCCAATGCCTTTATGACATAATCTCTCTCTAATCCCTCTTTATCTCATTCTAGACTGCTGTGTCTCCTCCGCTGCAGTGTCTTTATTGCTGCAGTGCTTATGCTGTACCCGCTGAACTGGAAATGAGTTACGGTTCATTTTTGTGCTTGTTGTAGTTCCCCATGGCCGGAAACCAGGTTTAACCATTTTTTTCAGTCTTACCAGAAACCTGTAAAACTAAAAAAAATGCCATAATATAGTCATTAATTATTTAATTTAAAAGAAAAAAAAAATCATTTATTCCTTTTCAAAAATACAGTAAAGACATGGTTAAATTTATAATCACACATTCGTTGTAGTTATATTAGACTGAAAGTTATTCAAACTGGACAAACTGGGCGTGGACTACAACAAATGAAATATGGAGTAATTGTATTTTAAATCTAAAAATGGACCTGCAGGGTCAGCAGTGTTAATTTGACGAGCAGATTGAGACCGTCTGTCCTAATTACTGTACATAAGAGATAAGACTTAAAGTAGACTAACATTTTCCTTGGTGGAAGCCCCAGACAGTAACAAACCTTGCAGCAACTATACATATTCTATAACGAATGTGGATCATCAAATTAGGATGAAACCACAAAAAAAGTGCAGATTTTTCTAAATATACTGTATATTTGTGCTGCCCTCGATACCATCATACATCATGCATTAAAAAAATTACAATCAGCACATTAAAAGCAAACTTCTATATTCATGTTATGAGCTGTTTGCAGAAATTACAGCTGAACTGTATGTTTGCTACACTTTCTAAAAGTGAAAGTTGACTGCACTAAAAAATCAGCAGTAAATTTAATCAAACCATATGGCACAATCACACCAGTGAAGTGTTATGAACAAGGTCTAATGTTGTTTCTTGCAAGGAAGTCAAATCTACTTTTTATTGCTGCAGAGAAATTCCAATTTTATTGGCTAATAGTCGTCTGGGGCTCATTACTAAATGTGGACAGTTGAGCCCACGGGTTGTGCATAGGAGACGTTTATAAACTGTTGGAAAAACTAGTAAAACTAGTGTTAGGGTTTAAATCAGGTTTCTGCATGCGGGTATTTGCACTCACCTCAGGGTTGGTCCACTTGGTCTGGATCCTCTCAGCCATATCCTGTGTATAGCCCAGCAGGTCGTATCCATGCCTGCTCTACAAGTTAAGCAGAAAAACACAGTTAACATCACAGAGGTATGACGATACATACAACACGGTAAGTACGAGATATTCTTTCCACACAACTCTGACAACAACCAGAATTACCAGCAAGCTGGTTAATTATTTAATGGAGCACCGAATGAATTATTCAAAAAAAGACCAGGCTAAGCGATGAAAACGAATATTCCAAAACCCACGTTTACACACCAGAAAAAGCCAGGCACATCGTTGATGGATTACCAGTCAATCATAAACTACACTTAACACACATAAAGATTGATATGCCGCATGCTCAGTGCAAAGTACAGTGATGAGAGATCATATCACCATTGCTGTTGACGAAGGGTTCTTTTCACATGCATACACTGACACAAAAATCAAGACAAAAGCAAAAGTAACTTCATAGTAAATAATGCGGCCTTAGGCTGTGAGTGTGTGTGACCTCCTTTGTCTCTAATAAATCCATATGTGGCCATGATGTAAGAGCAAACCAGTGCACTGCGCTGCTCTACTTTTGTTTTCCAGATTAAAGTCACAGGGCCAAGGACAAAAACTCTCGCTCTGTAAATTAGAGCCAGCACACATAACTACTGTAACTAACTGCACCAGCCTTGCGTGACGATTTTCAGATGGGGCTCTTGCTGAGACGATCTGACTCCGTTTAATTTTGTGTTCACAAACAAAACCCTCGACTGTGCAAAATATTAATCCAACGCTAATTCCTGTTTTTGATACTATCACTCCCTGTTAATTGGCCCTCTGTGCAATATCGCAGTCCGAGTGT
>JAPZDX010000022.1:9722097-9732219 GCA_029783625.1 Naso annulatus
TGAGTTTCCTGAACAATGTTTTAAATCTTGCCTGTCTAAATTTTGCTGGTCTTGTTTTTTTTTAAGCAATGACAAGGCAGGAAAGTCAAAAGTTTTGGCAGAAACACTGTATGCAGTTGGCCAAGCCCTCATAGTTAACCAGCTCAACGACATTTACACTGGACCTTTAAGGCTGTTAGACGGGATTCACCTCCATATTTAGTCAACAGTATTGGACTCGTTGCCCCTTTTCAGTGTAGTCTCACAGCAAAGGGTGAAATAAAATCATCAGTCCATTATAGGAAAGCTTGTTTGTGTGACACTCTGCCTCGCTGGGGTGTGGGTCACACACAGGATATCAGGGTTTGATTTACATATAAACTCATAGTAATCCTAAGCAAACTGCAGCCATCACCTGCAATGTTTCACAGCAAGCTTTATTGTGACAGTCTGACTAGATACAGCATGTTTTTTACTGCTTATTTGTCTGTGGAATGAGACAAGTTGTTTTCATGTGTGGGCGAGGCAAACCGTGACGCTGTGATGGTGAGATGGCAGATGTATTCCATGCTCTGTGGTTCCAGGTTATGCTTTTACACTCCCAATTTTAGGACAGTGAGCCAAGACTAAAGATTCGGTCAAAGCAACCATGAAGGTCCCAGTAGAGGAATGTTCCTGATGAGCCAAGTTAATCACCTGACATCTATCCAACAAATCAAATGCTTTTTGAGCCTGTAAAGAAAAACCTGTTGTGTGTAGAGAAGTGTATTATTAAAAGTTGCCTTCATTTTAAATGAATGTCATTCGGACTGACGGGTACAAGCACATTCTCTTCTATTTCTGGCATGTATCGTATCATATTCAAAGTTTGCTAATACAGGGACCTATGACAGAAAATCTACAACTTTTTACTGAGATTTTAACCATATTTCACTATATTCAGCAGCAGACTGAAGTGTCTGGCTCAAGATACACTTGCTACAAATACTTTGTTTCACCATGAAATAGTTCAAGCTCCTTATTTTTATTTTTAAAGACCAACATTATCTCAGTTCCCACTGCTAAATATTTGATCATTTTCTGACAAACACCAGGGGCACAATGAAGTCAGCTCCTTGTTTCATCCTTGTCCAACGCTTTTAAGAAACCAAACGTAACAAGCATGCACATAAACTCATCTATACACATCTCCTTCGTGCAAATTCCTCCTCATTAGCATTCCCTCACACTCTTTACCATTTGACTCATGTTTTCACACTCTGTGTCTTAAATCCTAGTTTCTTAATCAGATTAATTGGGTCATTTTTGTAGCAACTTGTTGGCAAGCGAAAAGACAGCCGGAGACAAGAATGCTCAATTACACAGTCGTCCTCTAATGTTTGCCTGAAACGCCTGAAGCTCTGAATCTGTTATCGATGTGCTGATATTTGTGCTATTTTATGTCTTAAAGACAGACATACCAAAAATACACAGAACCTTTCAACATTCCTAACACGTAACAACATTCACAGATATACAGGAGAAGTCTGATGTAGTCATACTGCTCATGCAGCCTTCACCTCTGTTTTGTAAAGTTGGATATTCTTTTTTTTTCCATCGGCAGAATAATTTGTTAAAAATTCTCAGCCCGTGTTCGATTCTGCCATGCAGATTGACGAGCGCGGCGGTGCAGAGAGGACGAAAAATCCCCAGGTTGTGCACGAGTAGAGAAGCATGTACAAGTCCTAGAATCTCGAGGAACGGTTTGTGTAGCGGTGCACAGCTGAGCGTGTTTTTCTAACACGGTCGACTGTGGAGTGGGTCCTTGTGGAGGTGGGCTTTTTCCCATCTGGCGTTAAGAGCTGTTTGAAACAATTGCACATTGTGTCCCAGAAATGCAGATAGTTAGAGACACTCAATAGGCTAAATATAGACCGATCCAGATGGATACTTTCAAATATTTTTAGTTTGAAGTAATTTGCACTGTTCATCTATTTGACATGTTAGTTAGGCTGTCTCTCTGCTCGTCCTCTAGTCCTGAGATGAAAACCCTGCCTCACCTCAGAGGCTCCCCTTCACTTTCACTTTAATGCCGAGTAGCAGCAAGACTTCCAGGGTCTAGACACAGGAAATGAAGAAGGCTTAAATGCATTGCTGGAATTCTGTCTGATGTTTTCTCTTTTCAGGAGTGTGGAGTAACTGTATTCACGGACTCAGTCTGCGGTGGCACAGCTCGCGGTGTCACTTTTCCCGCAGCACAAGTGCAGGCATGTTCTCATATCAAACCTATCTGTTTCTTGCCATGTGTTATCTGCAGGTCAGCCAACCTCCCGAGCCGCCCCTCACCTCCTCCTGCTGCAGTCCTCGCTTTGCTTTCCTCGTAAATCCCCCAGCAGTCCCAGGAGGGCCGTAACACAGGGGAAAGCCTTTCTTCAACAGTCGTGGCTGTCTGTGGTCAAGCGCTGCAGTGACACAAGAGAGCACAGACCGTCTGTCATGCTGTCCACAGCCACACAGCACACCCATCAGCGGCCGTCTGACCACGCCACAGCTGTGACGCGATCTCGGGTTCTCTGTGGTGCCTGTCTGCCTGCGCACACGGACAGAGGGAGGCAAAGGCGACATAAAGGGATGGGGGACAGAGGAGGAGAAAGTGCAGTGGGCTTCTGTCACTTCCCCCGTAGTCTGAGGTTAGTTCATGCTGAGCAATAACTCATAGGTCCCTTGACAGTTTGCTGCACTCTGTTTCCTGGACTGAATAATGAATGTGCAGGGCTTCCATTAGCGTTAAAAGCTCCGATTATTTCACAGGGCCTGACAATTACTCATGCTCAGGACTCCAGGGGGAAAGGGTGGGGGAGATCCACTGGGATGAATTCATCGTCTCCTGGTTTATGCGTGATGAAGATGTTTGTGTGTAGTTATGACACGCGTGTTCTCATATGCTTTTACTCTAAAAAATAAAAGGGTGAGTAGAGCGATAATAAGGAGCTATGGTGATTTGAGTTAGTGCTCTATTGGCAAGTGTGAGTGCACACTGAACTGCCAATATCCGCCTTGATTCCAGGAACTTGTATATTGCCATCTGTTCAAGAAACCCACCATGTGCTTCTCCGTACTCAGAACAGTAAATTTTGGCTGCGGTAAACTTGCACTTGAGGACGTACCGTTACAATAAATACTCCAGAGACAGATAAGACGTTTCTTTTAACTACTCATGGTGACAGGGACACAATCTAGTCAGCACTTATCCCAGCTCTCATTTTAAGTAATGCTTCAGAGTAGTGCATAAATTGCACAAAATGGACTGTATAGTCAGCACACTTTCTTGGCTTTTAGCAGGCAGATGTTGCTGGCGTTTAATGTCAGAGGTTACTCGGTTTAATTCTCAACCACAGTGCTTCTAGGATGCAGTGATGCAGTTTCGAAAAGCCACAGCAGTGTCCCTCCTGGCTTAATCTAGACACAGACCGGGGGTCTCAGAGGCAGCGAGCAGAAACAAGCAGCCTATGCAGAATCAAACCGAAACTGTTGCTACATTGAGAGATCCTCTGTACCGCCGGGACCTGAGCGTGGCACACAGCCACCAAACAGCTTCCTTTTTGTTTTTTTTCCCCACCGTTCACTGCAGTTTCATTAGCCTGCCTTTGCCAATATCCTGATATGCAGGCTAAAGGTTTTTTAGCAATGACTGGTGAGTTGCTCTTTGCTAGTGGATGAGTTATTGTTAATGAATGCTGAATTACTCTCTTAGCCATAGAGGAGAAGCAGGAGGCTTGGCTCATTGATGTGCTGTACTCACCATCTCCATCTGGTTTCCAGGCAGCAGCATTTAAAAGACGGGAGGTTTTGAACCAGCAGAGGAGCAGACCATTGAAATTCAGTGCTACACAAGGGAGACCCTCTTACAAGAGCAAAATCGAGAGGGGAGGAAGGAGATGTACTGTGGAGCCACTCGATTAAAGAATCAGTGTCCAATCTCCTGGATTACACCCCCTGACCTGCCACGCCAAATCCCCTATTAAATAAGTCAAGAATTGAATTCTTTTCCTTTCCCTCCTGCTAACTGGCTTATTGATTTACGGGTGCTCAGTGCTTTGTGACGAGGCTCGCCTTTAAATTGCCCTAAAGAGAGTGTTTAAGAACATCTGATCGTTTTTAAGAAAATCATGACTTTCAAAGCCTTGGTTTATTTATTTTTTTCCCCCTGATGAAATGCGCCGTGTGATTCGAGTTGTGAGGCTCCTCTTGTGTGGGGGTCACATGGTCAGGCGGGATTAGAGATGGTGGTTGAATGACCTGCTGATGTTTCAGCAAAACATTTAGCGGATTCAAGTTTAACGGGGTAACAGCGTGAAGTGCTTGCTCTTATCATATCACGCTGGAATGAAGCCTGTGCATGTGTGAGGGAGGAGTACTGCGGTTTGCGTGTATCTTCTTCCTCAGCTCCTCTCCGCCCTTTTCCACATTTCAAACCAGTTTAAGCAACCTCTTACGAAAAACATTCAGCCTTCACAGCATATGGCAGCTTACTGGGAGAGCAAAGGGAATTCTGTAAACAGATATGTGGAGATGTGCATATTAGCATGATATCTTTATCCACCACACTCAACTTGAACAGCGTTGTTATTTACCAGGCTGATTTGACTTGAGAGTATTGGCTTTGATCATAAAGCTTGTAGTAAGAATGAAATCAGTATTTCACATGACTAAATTCACAAAAACAGGCCTGTGCAGGGCCATATGATTGCTTAATTGCCATATGGGTTACGCTGTAAACACATGCCAGCTGATGAGAAGCTATTGCCGCAGTGTTTTTCTTTGTGCTTCATTTGGGTCTCTAATGCTGCTTAGATGTAAGCTGGACATGAGTTACAAAACAAAATACAACATGCCAGCAGAGATCATCTCAGTTTCACAACTCAAGCAGTAGTAATCATTAGCTGTTACAGATCTGTAGATACTAAAACATCCTACACTAGATAGACTTACCCATATATATTGTATGGTGAAGCATCTCTAACGGTAAATGAACCCCAGTTTCATCAGACTTACCCATATATATTTGTTAAATTTAAGACAGTTTAATATGAAAAAATAATGAATTTGCCCTTGAGGGATTAATAGAGCATGCAAAGTAGGTCTTCTTTTTCTTCTTCATCTTCTTCACCCTGTTCCATCTTAACATAAAAAAACATCTTCCCCGGCAGCATCTGGAAAAGTTCCTGTTGTTTTAACCTTGAGATTTCTTCTGTTTAGTTGCTCTCTACTTTTCCAGATCCTCAGCAGTGGCAGCATCATGGTTTTGGGAGGGGTAACGCAGAGGCTCCCAAAGTGGGGGTTGGGACCTCCCGGAGGGGGTCATAAGACACGATGGGGGGTCTTGACATGCCCTCCAAAAAACAAATAAAATTTTGAAATAGACTAAAATCGCATATTCAACCCAATATTGCATAAATATATACAGAAAACTGAGTTGAAATTAAACTAAAACCATGCAAATAAAAAATTGTCCATCAGTTTTTTTTTGTTTGTTTTTGTTGACCCATGACCCCGAGGCTATTATGATTCATTAGCGACAGCATCAGTTGCTGCAGGTCAGTTTACAGCTGTTAGGTGAGTTTCAGAAATGATTGTAATGTGTAAAAAAATCCTGAAGTTTTTGCACATGGCAGCAATAATGAAGGTGCCTGCTGCTCTTTATGCATACAGACCCTCACAGACAAACATAAACATCACCTCTTTGTAAAATACTGAATGTTTCCTCAGTGCTGCTGTTTATACACGGAAATTACTATATTCTTTCTTAAATTGCAGTAAAATAATAGCATGGTTGTTAGGCTGTTGTTCTTTTATGTTGTATTAATACGCCCTACTTGTGTGTGTGTGCGGCTGTGTGCAACATTACATATCACCTCCAGGGTCAGTGGGGGTTGCCGGTCTCTGACAACGTTATTTTGGGGGTTGTATGCTGAAAAGTTTTGAAACCCCTGTGTTAAGGTAAGGAAACGGCCAGAATCCAGGACACATAATTACCCCTTGGCATTCTGACCTTTTCCTGCTCACGAGGCTGGCGGTGTTGACAGCACCCTGGTGGGGGAAGGGTAAACAAACGAGCTATATCGAAAAGAACTCCAGGCAACTGCTTCAAGTAAAACAAAAAAAACCTCAGAAAACCTAACTTACACACTCAGTCGCTTCAAATTAGCATGGAGTATAGACTGTTAGAGATAGCTGAATCTTGTTAAATTTAGATATTGTTTAACTTAATTTAAAGAATTCCTTTTGAACTAGTTTTGCAAAACTTTTCTTGTGTTTTGGCGCGGCGCGTCTAAATCAGGAATAATCCCTTCACTCGTATCTTTTAATCTTTGTTCCTTTCTCTGAACTGTGCTCCACAAATAACAACATCCTGCTTGTCTCTCTGAGTCGCAAATCAGCAAGTATATAAGATAGACTTTCTTTCATCATTTAAAATCCCAGAGAGGAGGCTCGACACTCAACACTGGCCGTTTGATATCAGCTGATTTCCCCAGAAATCTGCTGCAGAGTGGTGGCTTGATCTTTCGTGGCCGTGGTCTTGTGGAACGAGTCTTTCTCATACAGGCCTTGAAGTTGAGTGTATTTTACTTGCCTCTGCTTCACTTGTGCCTGGAATCTCTCGTGTGACATGTAGGCGCTCGCCACTGATAGATTTTGCATCCCTCGGGACAGGTTTGTATCACTGTTGGCTGTCAGCGCATGCATTATGCTGTTTAAGCAAGAATGATCACTGCTATTAACAACAAAGAAGGCCCAATTGAATAATTTAACGTAGTGGCAGTGGCTCGTTGCTGTTAAAAGAAGCGAGTGGAGAACTGATCAAACAGCCTGCCCTCACCCAGCTGTGGGAATATAAATAATAAAATGAGATTAGAGTGATTAGTTATGGTGCCCCGTTCCACACCGGTGCCCACTACTTGCGTTCCTTCCCCGCTGAGATTCTCGCCATAGACATTTTGATTTCAGTTTGTTGCTTGCAATTGCAAATCAATATACTCAGTAGCAGATGAAAGTGGGAAAGATGGCACGTACTGCGAGAGAAATCCTAGAAAGTGATGTGCTCTTGTTCAGGTTTCTGTTGTTGTTGTTGTTGTTTTTTTCAACCTAACTCTGTACAGATTTTTGTGACTCGCCCACAGGCGACAAAGGAAAAAAAAAGGACAATCTTTTCCACATCGGGCCTGCGAATAAGTCTTCAAGGTCTGTTTTAGATTCATCTCATGTTTCCCTTGAACTATATTCCATGGATCTGTAGGCTCTGACTCCCTCTAGAGGGAGTGAGGATTAGGTACACAGGATAATCCAAAACATGCCACTTCCTATAAACACTCCCACTCACTTAAAACATACTTTTAACTTCCTGGCTTGTGCCAGATTTCACATTTAGAATTCGGTTTGCAGGATTATCTGAAATGGTCGTGCTTAGAGAGTCAATTTTGTTGATTTCCTCTTGCAGTAACAGCAGACTTGCTGATGGATGGGCAGCGCACATCGAGAGGCAAATGTCTCCACAGTCGATGTACTTACTGCGGCGTGTTCTATCTTCATCTGCCTACGTTATAGCAGCTTGGAAATCAGTATTAGCAGTGCATGATGTAACAGGTCTGTAAGGGTACATTAGTGAGACAGAGGCACATCCTCAGCCATCAGAAATATTTATCAGTTACTTGAGATCATGGTGCTGTTTCTCCCAAGGATCTTGGAATAACATGTTTTGAGTTAAGATCAAATAATTATTTTGGTTATGTTACTCAAAGATTGATCCCAGTAAAATGTTCCACTCTTTGACATTCTGATAATTTATTCCCATCCTGTTATCATCATAGCTGTTACTGGAAAGTTCGAGCGAGAGCCTTGAATATGTGAATACTCATATGATCAAAGGGTTTTGTAATTAACTGAATCTTTGAGGATTTAATGAAATTGCAACAAGAATTACAAGTGCAAAGCCTGCACTGTTGATATCAAGTGTGTTAGAATTTTCAGAAATTGTGAACTATTCAAAAGAGCTTTTACTCCCTCTGTTCTTGTTTAGTTTAATTTTCTGGTGCTTTTCTAGAAGTTACATGCTTGTTTTTTCTCCTTATGTCTGTGTATACCCTCTATAAACACACACATCCACACACAAAAAGACACAAACACTTATGTGTGCCTATTTCAGAGCAGGGGCACTTTATCAGAGGCTTTTTGTTGCATCTAAACATGCTGCTGTTGAGTCATATATGCAATATATGCAGACATATTTTTTCAATGTACATATCTTAGTTTCTACTAAAGTCATAAATACTGCTGTGAAAATGTCTCATTTTAAAGGAGGATAAAATCTCAGATTTTTGCCAGAGTCTGTGGTCTGTGAGACATGTCAGTGTCTCTTATTTCTTCATTTGGCTGGAAAGGCCTAAAATGAAAAAGTGTGTTGCATTACAAAGAATTAACACATACTTTCCTTCTCCACCACAAGCAAGCCTTAAAATTTAAACCCCCCCTTTTTACTGATACTGCCATTACATATGCATTGCTATGTGGTTTACTGCGCAATCAAAACTTTACCTATTTTTCCAAACATTTGTGCATGTCCATGTTTGGCCACAAGAGGCCGCTGTGCATATATTCTCTCTCAGTGAACATTGGTTTGACCCTTCAGCTGTCTGATGTAGTCTGCTGCTTGTGTGATTTTTTTGTTTAAACTTGAATCTGAGGACAGAAGGACAGACACAGTGCTGGAAGGACAGCAATAAAGCGAGAGGGAGGAAAATAAGAGACCAAAGGCTAAAACCTCAAAAAGGGACAGTGAGCGTGTTTGTTTACACACATTCTGTGGTATATTTTTATATTACGCACGCCATTACACGCATATACGCAACAGTGTTTATCATAAGTGCTTTATATAACACTGTGAAACCGAAAATATATTAATCTGATAATAAAGAAGGAATAAAGTGAATACTCGTCAGAGAGAGCGTGTTTTAAGTTTCAACTTTTAAGTACAGGATGGATTTAATCATTGAATAAATGTACAAAAGTTTCTGTTTGAATAATGGTAAACATTAACATAGTAAAACCAACCCATAACTTTACAGTATATGACTTACAGTGGTATAATGCTGTATCTCTAATCCATAGTTATGCAGAATATGAGCTGTTTCACAGACTTTTATTGTGTATTATTATTGTGATGTGCTAGCTCAGGTTAGAGAAGACACCTCATGCCATCCTGTTAATATAGTCACTAATAAATATGCTGTGTTGTTATTTTTGTCATAAACATATTCCTAATATTTGTCTTATTGTCACAACATCGGCAAAGTAAGTGAACTCAAATACAGGAGGCGGCCGGCCTGCCGGATCAAGTCTAAAAAATTCCTTGAAAATAATCAGAAACTGAGCACAGTAGCTGACAAAGAGAGCCAATTACTGACAGAGGCAGATTCTAACATACAGGGATATTTTTCATCATGGATTTTTTCCCTCTTTTCCAGTCACAGAAGTGCTGTTTTAAATAAATTTCCACCAAACTAAAATACAAAAACACAATTAAAGCGCCATCATGAACATGCCAAAACGACAGGTGGCAAAGTAATCCCAACCCCAAAGCCACATTGGCCAATGACAAGCTTGGAAAAATAAAGAAACATGACCAGTAGGCCAACTGCAAGAAGAAATTTGACTTATTGTGGTCTAAAACCTGCAAAGTTGGCAATGCAGACTTTGTGGTGGGAGTGTTAGAGTGTCAACATCGTGGCTGTTCATTAGTGTATAAACATGTCAAAAATCCTGCTACCGGGGTTAGCACCAACATTTCATCACCTCATGCTAACAAACGAGAAAACACACACTCTGATGTCAAAAACAAACAATCAAGGTGCACAGTGTGTCGTCTCAAGCTGAAAATGCCATTTTGCCTGTATACCAGAGTTTGGAAATTCCCTCATTCTGGCTTGAGCTCTGTGTGCGTTCCCATAAAACAGGGTGTATGAGGCATCATTTGACTCTACTACTGCATAAAATGGACCAAGTGTTCTGCCTATGTAAAATATGAAAAATTAATTGCAGCATAAAGAAACACTTTTTTTTTTTGCAAATTCTGCAAAAGGAGAATGTTTGTAGTAAATTACTAAATGT
>JAPZDX010000022.1:9788977-9799597 GCA_029783625.1 Naso annulatus
AAACTGCCTCTCTCTCCTTTCAAAATGCAGTATTGTAGGCATGTTGTTTCATTGTGCCAAGTTTCATTATGTAGTTTTATGAAATAAAAGCATGAAGCATTCTTTTTACTTACATTGCAAGCGTTGATGACTGTAAGTGACCTGGTCATGAAGACGTCACAACTGCAGAGAGGTTTTTTTTCATTCTGACATCATAACCAGACTTTTGCACTCTGCACAAAATCTTTCTTCACTACCCTTAGTAAAACTTCAAATTGACTCATTTATTCTGCTGAAAATAGACTGTTAATTGACAAATTGCTTGGCATTACATATGTGTGTTTAGGAACTTTGCTTTGGTTTCCATTCTTTGATATGCCATAAGATTCAGATTCAGATAGAGCAGCACGTGGCAGCATGGGTTTGACTTAAGTGAATCGTGGCAAAAATCTCACTCATTCATTTTGAAGCTTCTCTGACTCTGTGCTAGTCTTTAATATGAGTACAGAGTGCCTGTGCACACCTTTATTTGTTTGGGGTCACTGTCTCTGATATTACATGTAATATTTAATATAAGAACACCGAGGTTTCCCCATTCGTGTTGTGCAGTTTGTTGAAAAATAGCTGAGATAAATGACTACGCCTTAATTCTTAAAAAAGGACGCCAATTATAATGTACATAAAATCAGATGGTGAACAAACTGTGTATACAGAAACAGCATCCTCCACAATATCCTTTATGCAATCATATGTTTCACAAAGTGCTGAACATTTCCTCATCCTTGCTTGTGAATAACTGAGCTTTTTGTGGATGTTCCTTCCACTTCAATCCTGCAGCTCTGAATATGTTTACATGTGAAATGTTCCAAACAGCATTCCACAATGTTCCCAGTCTTTTGTTGCTCCTGTCCCAACTTGTTTGAAACACGATGCTGATACTGCATTCATAGAAGGCATATTTTTACAAAAATCAATCAAGTTGATGCGGTTAAACATCAGATATACTGTCTGTCTATTGTTTTTAGTGGAGTATTTGTCAAAAAAGAGAGCAAACGATCACATCCTGCTTTATTTGTTTTACACAAAATCCCAACTTATTTGAAATTTGGGCCACAAACACTATTGCAGATCGGAGCGAGATAGAAAACGCTTGTAAGATATGAAGCACAGAGAATAAGAACAGATTTTTTTCTTCTTCAAACATTAGTCAATAAATGAGCCGACAGAGCAACCAGTAGGCGATCGCTATTTGAACCATTGTTTGAGAAACATGTGCTGGGAATAACAGGACAGACAAGTGTTGATTGTTGTTTTGTTTTTTGACTTGCGCAAATTATTCACGCAGCTTTCACCTGATGGGAAATCTCTTTACTATGGTCTGGTCCCCCCTACTTATAGGAGATATTGTTTCTTAGCAAGCTGCTCTTGAAGGATCTTCTGTCTGGTTGAGCAATACTAAGTCGCATTTCTGAGGGAATAATCCAGATTTGCATGACAGTCCACATATTTCTCTCTCCCGCTGTCTATCACTCAATGCATTCACCCCGACAACCACCCAGGGATTCATAATTGAGAGGTGTAGAGTGACAAAGTTTCCCTTTTTCAGATGCTGGAATTTATCTCCCACTTCCTATGCACAGCACAACCTGTAGTGTTTGCTGAGAGCTTCAGCGGTGGTGGGAGGGGGGGGAGTTCACAGCTCCTAGGCAGCCATGTGTGAGCCCATTTCTTCCCACTGCATGGCAAGTGGCTGTGAGGCCCAGAGGGGCCAGATATATCCGGAGCCTGGCCCAGCTCCAGTTGTCTTTACCTCACATTATTTTGTGATGCTTCAGTCATGAGAACGGCCATTGGGCCCCTCCAGAGACCAGTGGGAAACTTGTATTCTCATTTACATCTTTTACATCATTCTCCTGTGCAGTCGCAGAGACACCAACAACCTGATGTACCATTTAGTATTACCATGCAAGCAGTCAATCATGTAGACTTAATTAATCATTATGTAAGCACATGTTGTGCGTAGTAGAGTGGCATTTTATGGAAAGTGTGACCATTACGTGGTGGTTATGCAGTGTGGACACAAGAAAGCTTCTTCAAAACTGTTTTTAAGTTTTTACGTGTTTGAATGCTTCATTACTTCTCTCTCTATGAAGTGAAATTAGATTAGATGTAATTAGAGGCGAACGTGTCTGTTAGTTTGCTAATCATTCATGCCTTACTCGATCTTTAAATGGTGTGTGTGGAGGCGATGTGTTTGTATGCTGCTTGTGTGTGTGTGCGTGTGTGTGTGGCTGTGAGCTTCCTCTTTCCCCCTCTTCCTCTTCTGTCTAAACCACAGAGTGTTGCTAGGACAACTCCTCGTGGTCCTTGCTGCATCGCAGCGGTCCTCAATACCCGCACTCAGGGAACCTCCTCGCACTGGGAAGGCAGCATAAAATTGGGATAATCGCCGTCGATTATGGGACACAATGGGCTGCAGCTTCTGAAAGATTCATTCATCCTGGAAAAAGAGACTGTGGAGGGGGAAAGAAAAAGGGGCGCCTTGGTCCCTCCGCTGCTCTCCCACGGTGGGCACAGGCATGACATCAGTGGACTGAAAGAACTGGCATTCTGGACATGCCCACTGCCCCCCCCTCCCTCGCTATACCCTTACACCCCCTCCCATCCGAACCCCCTCCCCTCTTTTCTCGCCCCTGCCAGTTTGGATGCAGCGCTTGGCCGGGCGAGTTGGGGCCACTGCCACTGTTTGCGTGTGAAACAAAGCCCCTCAGAAGGAAGAGAGAGGAAGCAGAGAGCTTCACATGGTACCAGCCAAGAGCAGGGATGGCTGCCTCAGCCTTCCCCTCATAGGCCCCTCTTTTGGCTGAGAGGTGCTGGTGTGACCCCAGTACCCCCTTCTCCCCCAGTGTCCCTCTGCCTCCCCCCTGTAACCCCTTCCTCTCTGTCCTGCTCTCCTGCTCTCATCCCGAAAATGCTCCCTCTTCCCTGAGAGCCCTTTGAATGAGTATGACATGTCAAGGGATTTAGTATGAGTGATTTCTCATGACACAACCTTTGCTGACAGAGACGGGATTCCTCCGGCTTTTGTTGTGCCGTTGGTCATTTGTTTGAAGAGGAAATAGCTTTCCAACACATTTCCCTAATTAGAATAATGTGATACTGCTCAATGCAATGAGAAGTCCCATGCTGCTGGGAGACTGCAGGGAAATCAGCATGACACCATCCTCACATGAATCACGTTGGTCATTTGTGCTTTGGAGTTTCACTGAATAGTGGGCATATGCAAATCTATACGTTTGAGTGTGTGTGAATTGTATGTGTGGACCTTAATTTGCCCTCTAATGTCTTTAAAGATGTATTTTGTGAATACATTCCTCATTAAAATGAGTATCTTCCGGGTTATCGGGGACATCATTTACTTTAAATCTAGTGGTTTGGACAAGTTGTCTCGTGTGACATAATCGCTTACAGATTTAAGTACAAAGTATGCAGCATACTTTTGCTCCTGGACCAATGTGGCTCAAGAGTGACATAATATGTTGTAGCCTAACTCCACAGAGCAGTGAACATTAACCTTTCTTCTGCTGTCCATCAGGATGGCCTCAAAGCCCCCATAATGCAACATTATGCATAATGTCTTACAGTCATCGTTGCTCTCGTCGTTTATTCCCCTCTCAGCAAACAGCTTCTTACAAAGCTCTACTGTCTGCGTTGTGCCATTAGCAGGCATCATCATGCTCATCTCCAGCAGCCTGGCCTTTGCCTCACTATCCCATATAGCTGGATGTGTCTGAGAATGTGCTCTCGGGGGGGATTACTGCATCCAGGGAATGGAGGGTCCATGAGGGATTTGGCTCTTAAGCTCAGATACTGACTCCTCCCTCCACTTATTCTTTTTAGTTATTTATTTATTTCTAGATTTGTTTTGTTTGGAGTTGTGTACAGTATGTGCTCTGTGCGTGTGTCTTGGTGTGTGGATGTTTGTGGGTGGTGGTGGAGGAGTTAGGGGGTGGGGGTTGAGGGGGGGTATGCAGACATCAGGATGGGGCGATTCAGGTTGCTGTGGCTCTGACTGAGGCTGTCGTCTGGGCTGTGTTGACTCGCTCCTCTCTGGATGCTTTGGGAGAACTGGTGGACAGCTGAGAGCTGCTAGCTGTCAGCAGAGCTCTGGTGCTTTTCAGCCACCGGCTGTACCTGGGACCCAGTCTGCTGCTGACACCTGGAAACATTTTTGGATGGAATAGTCGGGATCCTAAAAACGATATCTCGCGCTGATTGACTCTTAAATACCAAAGGCTGAAGATTTGACCTGGTCAATGTATATAGCACTTACCTCAACTCCAACAGAAATGAAGTAAGTACTATGCATCCCATTTGCCGTTCAGGGCATAAAATACTTTTGCTCCTTTCGATTTTATTTTCACATTCACTTCAGCTGCTAAATTATTCAGCACCAATTAAGCAACTGATTTTTTAAAATGCACAAGTTAAATGCAGTTCTTTTTTAATGTGCATCAGCAGAAAATCTGAGGAAACATGACTAACTTCTCTAAACTCGAACATCTTTCAGTTGGCTTGACACCAGGTGTTGTTTTATTAAGGCCTTCATTAATTCTTCATGGCTTTACGGTCCTGTAATGCAATTAATCTGACTAAGCCCTCGGCCAAGATTAACCGGTTCATAAGATGATCCCATTAGGGGCTGCGCACGAGAAACAGTGTATGAATGCATGTGTGTGCACATCTGTGTGTGTGTGTGTGTGTGTGTCTATATGTGAATGACATTTGAATCATAAGGTTTTGTTGGACTTTTTCTTCATAAAAAAACAACTATATGAAGTTAAATCTTTGCAGCATCTCTTGTATTCATAGTTTTTTAAAAAAAGCAGCTCAGATCCATTTTAGTCTTAGAACCTAAAAGCTCAAAATGACACTGTAGGGCAGAAAGAATTAATTTTAAGTTCATGTCTTGTTAATGAAAGCTAAAATTAAGCACAGCAGGGAAGATTTAAGATTTCCCATCCAGTGAAATTATTCCATAACATGAAAAAACATTGTTATTTCTCACTGTTTCAAAATGAAACTTCTCTGCTGTAGCTGATTAATATTTGCTGTACATTTTCATTCTCATCTGTCACTGAGACACACAAGCCCACTCCTCATCTGTCTCTGACTTGGGGAGAGAAGCGCTAATGAGAGGATCATGACAGAATAATATCCGACCCTGGTGATGTCCAACGTCTGCTTCCCCTCTTTCTCGGTGCTAAAAATAATGAAAGTGAGAGAAAGGGCTGAAATTCAATTAGTAGCACTCATCACTCTTACGAAGAGGGATTAGATCATAATGCAAATTTGTCAGGGTTTTATTTCTGGGGTTTCGCAAATTCAGTCCACTTTCATTCTTGAGGAGGAAATAACGCAGAGGTGGAGGGTAATGGTGGCTACTCTTTGCCTGTGCTGTTGTCTGTATTTCACACTTAACTTTGAAACAATTAAGAGGAGATAGGACTGCTGCAGCTGCATGCCTGCAAGCTGACTATTCAGTCTTCTTAAAGCCAAAACCATGATGCAGAAATAATGTGAGTCTGTAATATGAGTCTGTGTGTGTGTGTGTGTGTGTGTGTGTGTGTGTGTTAAAGTAGAGTTATTAGTGACTACTTTCACACTAACAATAACACCATAAAGAGCCTTTGTTTGGGAGGAAGTTTCCCATTGATTTAAGCTCCCTGTCTTGCCTTTCATCAAGTGTCAGCTTTGTAAAAATAAACTCGACAGCCAACATGATTAATATCTATGAAGTGCTCTGACTTCATCATGGACTATAGGGGGGGAGGGTATGAGGACAAAAAAAGCCATAGAATCTTCTCTTTGTGAGTTTGAAGACGTGAACCACAGGGGTGAGGTGAAAGGTCAGAGCCATATTTTTGCCCCTTTGCTTTCTTTGCTATTCATCACAACAGACTTTGTTATTGGCTTATTGTTGATGAATAGCAGCATATGGACATTTCTGTTTCCCCATAAACACACACTACAAAAGAATGTCGAACTGAGCAAACACAATTTGATTGATGATTATTCCTGGAACTTGTTGAGGAGACGATGAAGCATCTGCGCCTCTTTTCTATTCTCAGTCACTTTCCCCGTCAGAGTTATTAAACACCTGCCTCACTGGCACGTGACAGACACAGCTGGCTCTCCTCTCACTAACAAACTCATTCATACCTCGACGGTGCCACAGGAAACGGCTCCGTGCTGCCGTTAACAGGAAATCACTTTTAATTAGGCTACGCGATGGAGCTCTCTCTTCTTGTGATTGTATTGTGTGAAGTATTGTGTGCTTCTACATTTACTGTGACCCAAAAATAACCACAAGAAATCCTGTAAAGTGAGTGGATGGGTCCTAAAAGGCATGATGCAAGGCATTTGCTACATATTTTTGATTGTCATCCAGTTGATTCCCTTAAAAAAGAGTTGTTGTTGTTTTGTTTTTTTATCTTAATCGCACTCCGCTGATTTAATGAAGGTTTAATAATGTTTGTTTTGTCAAACTGGCATCTGTATCCCTTTTTAATGGGCATCTTAAATAGATATTTCTGGATGCTAAACAGTCAATTTTTGTCTCTGCTTGTCTACACTGCGAACAACCTCACACAGTAATTTATCAAAGACGTCCACTTGGCATGATAGCCGAGTATTTTGAATCATAATGTGTCCATATTTTAACAGGGTTTGAAACTTGTACTCAAAATACAATCTGAACAGTTTGTTCTGTTGATCCCAATATAATTCATGTCGCAGACCCATGCCATTCTTTCTGTGTGATCACATTAAACCATCGGTCACGCCACTAAAGACCTGCCTGTGGATGGTGACAGAACCCCAGACATTACTGTTTTATCCAAAGATAGAGAAACTTAACAAAAATCCCGAATTAAAAATGTTACTTACAGGATTCACAGATTTTAATATAGTGACTTGAAACGCTGCGTCTCAAGTATCGCCTCCAAGGACGGCATTGACAAGCAGCAGTTTGTAGTCAGCTTCCATCTGTCGGAAGCTATAGGAACCATCAGCAGTGCTAGAGTGACAGCTTGGCAACACGCTTGACTGCTTAACATTTATAATTTGACAGTTTCTTTTTAAGTATACCCCAGTTTTCAGAGACATTATGCATATCTGAGGGATGTGATTTCTTTATTTTGTAAATTAGTGTACAGTCTTGCTTTTTCTCATATGCGTACAAGCGTACTAGAACATGGCCTCTTGAAATTTGCTTATTAAAAACGCTGCTGGATTGTTTAGCACTCTGTTAATAGGCGTTTTGTTTGTTCCTCTCTCTCTCTCTGTCACAGTGCCAACAGTATGCCTAAACAAGTTGAGGTGAGGATGCACGAGAGTCACCTGGAGCCCATCGAGGCCCGGCCTCAGTCCAAATGTGCCAAAATCTGCTCCAAGATGTTCAAGAACCTTCTGCTCACACTCACCGTCCTCGGTAGGTCACCTCATCATGTTTCTCTCTCTCTTTGCTTAAGACCTAATGAAAAGCAGGGTATGCTAAAGATGGAAACAAACTGACACTGAGCTCAGTGTTCTGTTAACTGAGAGCTTGATTATGCAGCTTGTAACATGAGAGGGAGAAGCCATCTGTGCTTTCTTAGTGTACCAGACAGTAAGATGACTGGGCGTCCTGACCTTCCTCAGCTCTGTGCCACCTGATGATATCAAAAGCTTTCTGCGGCACTGGACACCCAAACAGCCTCTGATGGTGTGTTGGAAAGATATCATGATTGCAGCAGTGTCTCACTGCCCCGTGGGTGGGGGGGGATGTAATGAAAAGAGGAAAAGGCACGAAAGCAGTGATGCATTTTCAGTTTATTGGTCCTAAATTAGATTTGTGTTTAACCAGCACATCTCATGTATACTGTGTTGTGTCTGACAGCTACGTGGTCTCTCCTAATCTCATCATTTTATATGCATAGCCTGTGAACTGTTCCAAACTTTATGAGTGCATGCAATATATGTACATATGTCATCGTGCCACGTGTACACTTGTCTGTCTGTATTCTGCTTGCATAGATGTGTGTTTGTGTGAGCATGTGTAATGTGTACATCTCACCCCACTTGGCAGGACTCTCGCAAAGCAAGTGAGCCAGCATGATCATTGATCATCTGTCACTTGGCAGATAAGAGCCTGAATGGGAACTTGTAAATGGGCCAAAGAGAAGGCACAGAAAATCAAGTGCCATCCAAAATCATTGGGTGTGCAGGATCCACAGAGCGCTGCTAGACTGGAGGATAGATTAGACTACAGAGGACAGCGTACATTTTATTTTCAAAAAGCTGGAAGGATTTTGATTCCAGTGTGTGTTATTAAACAACGTCTCGGCTGTGTGATCTTTGGCAGTAATGGGGTAGCAGAGGAAGTGCAGCCGTGGGGGGGGTGGGGGGTTGTCTGGCAGGAGATGGACAGACACAGGGGCCGACTACAGGGACGAGTAGGCAGAGCTTCAGGGAGGTTAGAGCATTCAGAGGTCATCGTACATTTTGGGGAGGGCGCACTGTTTGGCAGGAAAATAATTTCAAGTCGGAAGAGACATGTGTCAAAGGTCAGCAGTGGCTTTGTTAGGGAGGGACTGATCTTTAAAATGTCATTGTTTTTTAAACTTCTAGAGAGTGAATAAGAGGTGAAAAAATAGATCAGGCAGCAAAAGAACCCACCGGATAGTTGAAATCTTCTGTGAGGCTCAAGGTAAATCTGAGATCAGACAACTACCTCGTTTTTCATCCCTTTATTGAATCCTAGTAAAAGTCAGAAAGACTTTTTACTTCGTCTACCACAAAGTGAAAAGATCCTCAAAAACATTTTGGGTTTGCAGAGATTACAGATGCTTCACCAGGGAATCAAACATGCTACCTCCTCCTCAAAGATCAGATCTTAATCCCCATGAGCTTTACTCTGGCGTAGCAGGTTTCTGATTTATCTGCTCAACCCACTGTCCTCCTTATGTAACAGTCAGACTGTTGTGCATCTCCAAACAGCTGAATAAAGAAAACAGTTGTCGGTTATTAAAGCTTATTTAAGGAGGAAATCATCGGTCATTGGGTATTTTATGAATTTCATCAACGTTCTTCCCATTAGCAAAGAGCATATCCTTAAAAAAATTACTTTCATTTGGAAAACGAAAATGTTATAAATGTAACATTTGGCTTTTGCTTCTCTAATCTTTCAGTATCTGATTTTATACCTGATTCTCTTCTATTTTGCCATTATTTCACCCACTCACACTCCTCCGTAAACTTCAGGTGTGATCTTGGGAGCTGTATCAGGGATGATGCTTCGCGTTGCCTCTCCGATCCACCCCGATATCGTCATGGTGATTTCTTTTCCTGGAGATATCCTGATGAGGATGCTGAAGATGTTGATCCTGCCCCTCATCATCTCCAGTTTAATCACAGGTGCAACGTGACTGGACACTCATGGCAAACACATTATATTATTACAAAAAATGTCACATTTCATCCTAACGCACTTGATGCTACAAGTGAGCAGCTCATGTACAGTAAAATATATTTACAAGACCAAAAAACCCACAAAATTGCTCTTCTACACCACTCACTGCTATGATGCCGCTGCTAAATAGTCACAAACAACACTGATTACTGATACTGGTTCAAAAGTCATAATTGACAATATTTTCATATAATAAAAGAACACAGGTGTGTAATCCCTAATGGTTTTTGCATCCAGCTGTCATCACTCAGAGCATTAAGTCAGCAATTCCTCTTGATAAGTTCAAGAAATAATCAGGATAACACGTTCTTGCTGCAGGGCTTGCCGGCTTGGATGCCAAATCCAGTGGTCGCCTGGGCACCAGAGCTATGGTCTACTACATGACCACCACTGTTATTGCTGCTATCCTGGGAGTCATCCTGGTGTTAGTCATCCATCCTGGCAATCCGAAACTGAAGGAAAATCTGGGCGAGGGCGAGAAAAATGATGAGGTTTCCAGCTTGGATGCCTTCTTTGATCTTATCAGGAACTTGTTCCCAGAGAACCTTGTGCAGGCGTGCTTCCAACAGGTAATGGAGAATGACAGTAACACGATGATACCATTGGTTAAATGCTGAGCTTGATTTGTCAGTGCAAGTAATACCTCAAAGTCACTGTTAGCCTGGGATGAGTAGGTTTACTAACAGAATAATCCCACTTGCCCATTGAATTACTCACAATAAATTGTCTTAAACTTGAGAACATCATATTTAAATCTACTTTATGCTGTCAAACTAATCACTAGTATCTTTTCTTTCTATTATGCAGATCCAGACGGTCACAAAGAAGGTAGAGGTGGTTGTTGAAGAGGATGTCAATGCCACCACCATGGAGGGCCTGGTGGCAAACATGACCAAGGAGCCTCAGTTCGTCATCAAAAAGTCCCTGCAGTTCAAAAGTGGCATGAACGTTCTGGGTATGTAACCAATCATACATCATCACAATATATGTGCAGGTAACATTAAACAAGGCTCAGCCATGCTAGCTGCTCTGTGAGCCTGCATGGTGCTTTGCGCTAAATGCTAACGTAAGCACGTATAATTTTTAGAATGTTCACTGTCTTACAGTGGTTTAGTATGGAGCCCTAGAGG
>JAPZDX010000022.1:9819470-9835862 GCA_029783625.1 Naso annulatus
ATGAAGGCACTAGCATGGCAAGTAATTTCAGTGAACCTGTTCCACCAACTAATTTTTTTTTTTTGAAACACACTCCACTAAAGACCACTCAGCAAATACAGTATTTAGGATTTTTCTGAAATGTGTTGAAAGTACCCCACAAGCCTAACATCTAAAATATAGACCCCTCTGTTTTCTCCTCTTGGTGATGTTGCTCACATAATCAACAGAAAATACAAATTACAGGTTAGAAGAGGAACTAATGTTCAAAGAGGAATTCACATTGGCACGCTGAATCACAGAGTAGTCACATTTTTCCATTTTCAGCAGCAGTTAAGGGACTTTTGAATCATATGAACCTCTTATGAAACCTGCCTGTAAATATAATGTAATGCAATCTTACACTTTTGTCTTGCAACATGTTCCCCTTTTTTTGAAACTTTATTGAGAGGGCTTGAGAAATCATTAAATCTACCTAATGGTCATTTTCGTTCCAGCTGCTCGTGTCGTTGCTGGCATAAACTGCATTATGATGTACAGTTTGTGATCAGAAAGTATTCACAAGAGGCAAGTGTACTGTCAAGACAGTACAGATTTACAGATTTCAGGCTGCACTGAGGCATGTAAACGCTGGAAAGATCGCCAAATAATTATTAAAATTCTAAGGATACTCAGGGCAATCACTTTTCTTTGATTTTGGGTCCAAGAAACTAACCTAAGCTTTTTATGAGTCAGCACGGTGGCTTAATTGTTAGCACTGTTGCCCCACAGCAAGAAGGTCCAGGGTTCAAATCCAGATCTGCTTGTCTCACATCAAGAGGGTTCGATACCTGGCTGGGGTAGGAACTTTCTGTGTGGGATTTGCATGCTTTCTCCACGTTCGTGTTGATTTCCTCAGAGTGCTCCAGTTTCTTTCCACCATCAAAACATGCATGTTAGGCACATTAGGTTGGGTTGGCCCAATGCAGCAGCAGCTCAGGACTAACCCTCCACTCTAACCTCACAATTTCATTGTATAATTACAATAAAAGCTGCTTTATTTGCTTTATGGATGAGAGATATGCCTAAACATTTAAGCAAAAACATTAAGGAAATGTGTTATTTTGTGGAAACATTAAACACAACTGTTAGTGTTTAAACCCTCCCTCCCCACCTCCTCATCCCCGTTACGAGTAAACAGAGTACTAGCAACAGCAGGAAGTTGAGCTCTCTGCTGTTAGTGGCAGTTGTGCAACAAGTGTCAGTGCCAACACTTGTTTTGCAGAGCAGTTTGTTCTTTGCTTTCTCTCTCTCTCTCTCTCTCTCTCTTACACACACACACACACACACGCACGCACGCCGACACACCTGAAAGAGCCTCGGCACATACTGCCACATGGCACAGTGTCCCTGAAAGTAAAGAGCCCTGGCCTTGCAAACCTGCCCAGAGAGATCAAAGGGAGGACAGCTTACCATCAGTGAGCTGAAAAGGGCTCTGACATGAATCTGAGGCACAATCATTAGTATGCAGAGGGAGCATCCATGGGTGTCTTTATACAGTCGAGAAGCATGCTATGCCAAGCCACTGACTCTCCCAAAAGGCTCCATTGTCACCTAATAGAGCTGAAACCAAGGAGACTGCAAAGTCTGGGTGTACAGACCCAGAGAGAAAGGGAGCTTTAACAAAGCGTCTTGCCAAAACCTCCAGCTGCTCTAGAAGAAATAGACAAGCCCGATCCTCCACTCCCACTTCACTTTCTATTTCCACCCTCTATCTCCTTTTCTCTTGTTTTCTCTCATTACACTCTGTTTGTCTTTTCTACGCCAGCAATAAAGTAGAAATCACCCCCCGCATGCAGGTGCACAAACACACAGGCAGATCACAGATACCCAGGCACACAAACACAATTTCGTTAGTCATAACCTTTGTGGAGTTATACCACAACATGGAGCCCAGTGAGAGAGCCACTTAGCTCTGTATCTTCATGTCAAGATTAATAACACACAAAACCTCAGCTTATTTTCTATCCTATAATCTGTTTTTTTCTCCTCCCACTTGTCTTTCTCGCATAACTTACTGAAAATGTTCTCACTAAAGTTTTCCCATCGTATCATGTGGGCAAAAATCTCACGCTTGAACGGCCAATCTGCTGTATACGTCCCACTACTAATGTAATATCCTTTTAGCCACAGTTCATCAGCTGGTTTGGACGGACAACTTGTTATCGTCACTCCCACAATGCTCCAGTGTCCCGCATTGTCACACTTGAGTAAAGTTGCTCTGTCAGCAGGCATGTCTCACCCTCCACTGGTCACAAGTCCACCGGGCCAGTGGGGCAGGTGAAACACGACACCTGGTGCAAATCTGTCTGTGCACAGAAACACACACAGACAGACACACTCTGAACAATACCTGAAGGTCAAAAAAGGACTCTCACTATCACTGTTTCTCTCTAATATGACATTTGTTGTCACATCTTCTGTCTTGCTACATGTCCACCCATTAAATACATTTTTTTTTTGAAGCAGCCCATCTTTCCTTCATATAGAAAAGGCAGGAGTGCTTTTTTCCCTTGCCCTTTAATAAACGTTAGCCTTGAAGCTCTCCTCTAAATTAAAAATAAGGTTTCAATTAATCCAAACGGATGATCTGTGATAAGACACCTGACCTTCAACATTCTTCTCAAATATCCTGATTTGAAGATAAAGAAAACTTTATTGCGCTGCTGAAGTCTTTCGCTGGCTGTTTTTACAGCACAGTGAATGGCAAACTATATTTTATTAAACAAAAAAGCAGTTTTCCACCTTACTGTGCGCATATTTTCATTAGTATTTGTCTTCTGTTTGCCTGTACTCTTTACATAACTTTTTTTTTTCATTGTTTTGTGCATAAAATCAAAGCATATCCAGTATAATCTGCTGTTATGCCTGATGATACAGTAAGTTAGGATCTCCACGTCATGCAAGAGGATGTATGCACGTGACAGAGCACTTTCTTAGCAGTTAAAGGCACAAAGATTTTCGTGTACATGAGAGGAGAATGCCTAAGGGGAACATGAAACTCACAAAAAGGTTTAAAAGGTACACTGAAGGTATAAAAGCACACAAGGAGATATGGGAAACCTTGAATTTAAGGAAACGGGCACCATTTTAAACCAGTTCAGTTGGTTTCAAAGGCGCTAGGTAAAGAGGAAGAGGAGAACGGTTATGCAAGACACTGGTTCAGGGCCATTTGGATTCAGGGTGGTAAGTTTTTAGAGAAGGGTACGTTGCTAGAAAAGCCAAACACGTGTCTGAGAGTTTCAGGTAGCAGGAAAGGATACTCAGAGCCTGTACGGGCACAAGCCCTCTTTGTCAGGGCCCGGTCCCAGTCCATGAGGCCCCTGACCACCCCTCACCTTGAAATATAACACGAGTGCATGCAGGAGAGCTCGTTATGCCAAGGAGGCAAATACGGCCGGATTTACAGGAAGTCCAGCGGTCAGGTTGGCCTGAGTGCTTGCATTACTAATCTTCTGCCTAGGAGAAGCAGCACTCTGTCTGTTATTGCTGTGGATGATCTGCACTCACTGTCTATATAGGAAAATCAAAAGATCGGGGAGCACCAAGCTTACAGATCAGGAGAAGTTACTGAGAGTTTTGGATGAGTTGAGAGCTCTGCATGTTTTTATTCTGACTAATAGGTCATCACTTATCTGAAGCATGAGACAGAAAATTGTCAATTTATCAAAATTTGAGGATCTTAGAGTTAACAGTTAAAGATCGAGTAAATTACTTACAGGGAGCATAAAGTTTTAAATAACCTACATGGGTTTTTTGTCCTTGTTACATATATAGGGTATCCTATATTTCTTGTTCTTGCTTAAAGATACATGAATTTAAAATTGCTTAAGTTAATTCAGTTATCTACTGAAACATGGATGTCTAAAGGAAGGAGTTTACACTCCACTTACAATTTTTTTTATTCCAGACCATATTTGCTCTTACGTGCTACTGGCGGACGTACCGACAGCGTCATAAAACCTCTCCATAAATCTAGTTTGGTTAACTGGCTTCGTCACAAGTCCATGATTCCTGCTCTTAATGATGTGCCTCAGGCAAAAGACAGGCACAGGTTCAGGTTCAAAGACAATGTGTGGACCAGGACGAGCTGTAACCACCACAGGACACTTTTTGCTGGACACCAATTACTCAACATTTCAAGATAGAGGCACTTGTACAAACACACATAAAGGCTCACAACTCCCCAGCACACAAGGAGCCTCGAGTGGGCAAACACATGTTGAAGCACCGGGGGGGAGAGTGGTCCACCCACCCCCCTTCCCACATGCAGCGCACATACCAACTGCCTAGGTAGTCCCATATTTGCCTTTAAATACTGGTCAAATTTATAGTTTGATGCTGATTGTTCCCTGGCGCAGTGCCAAAGGGAGTCTTTGTGAAACAACCACACCACCGTCTCCACAGGGAGCAAGCCAGAGCTGTTTGAATCACCACCGAGTTCACCTCCAGAGATATATTGCTTGGAGCAACATATACAATCAAACCCTCACAGAGAAAGCACATGTAAGAAGGAGACAAAGACAAAAGTGAGAGACGCTGAGGGTGGAAAAGCTGGAGCGACTGCTGAGCATCCTTTGTGTCAGAGTGTGGCAGCAGAGCAAAATAATAAATAAAAAATTAAGAATAATGAAAAAAACCCAGATTTCTGCTTCTTCTTGAACTGCTTGTGAAAGCTACACAGATCATCAAAAGCCCTGATGAGTAAGCCTCTCTTCCCAGCGTGTGCCTGTGTGTGAGACAGTGAATGAGAAGGGGAGCCTGTCTCCTTTGTGTCTATCAGGAGTCTCAGACTGCCAGACGTAAGCCTGTCGGTGCTGGTGTAGCACACGCTCTCTTTTGCCGGCATCCGTTCAGCACTCTACAAGCAGCAGCAGCAGCAGCAGCAGCAGAGCACAGGCTTTTCCTTTCACTGTCTCCTCTTTACATGAATGCTCACTCGAATTCTCAACAACACTCAAGGAAGAAAACAAATAACAATGCAGTCTGGTCCTGAATTCTGGCAACAAAGGAGTGTTGCCAGCCAGCCAGGAACAATTAGGGCGGAATAGGGTTTAAAAAAAAAAAAAAAAATCTCAAACAAAGAGCCATCCATTGACCGAAGGCACAGTCCCCTCACCTTGAAGTTGTTCCGACCTGGAGGAGGCCAGTAATCCAAAGGTGATCCCCAAGAGAAGCATCCACATCCTGGGTAAAGCGTCTGGTGGTGGCTGGGTAAGTAGCTGGTAGTAAAGGTGTGTAACAGTTCTCCTGTGGTCCTGTCTTCCCTCTGCCAGGAGTGACGGGTAGTTTGTGTGTGTGTGTGTGTGTGTATGTGTGTGTATGTGTGTGTGTGCGTGTGTGTGAGTGTGTGTGTGTGTGTATGAGAGGAAAGGAGTGAGTGAGCAGTAAAAAAACAAAAACAGAGAGACGAAACCTGTCACTGTGCAGGGAATTGCTGAGTGTCTGCCGGCTGCTGGAACTGACTCAGACTTTGCCCCAACTTTTCTAATCTCTGCCCGAAAGAGGCTAGTGGCACACACGCAGAAGGGGAAGAGCCGTTCATGTGAGCACACACCCATCTGCCTCTCCCACACTTGCCCCACCTCCCCTCCCACCCTGACTCACACTGCCTCTCTTGCTCTTTCTCTCCCCTCTTCCTGCCTCGACAGTAATGCATAAGAAGAAGGTGATCTTTCCCTCTGTCTGGCTGCTTATCCTCATCTCTCTCCTTCCCTACCTTCCTCCCTCCCCGTCTCCCACTCTCCCTCCCTTTTCCTCTTTTCATGTCACTGACAGCAACAGTTTCTGAGAGCCCATCTGGTCTTTTGTTCAGTCCTCACTCCATTTTCAATTCATCCAATTTTCCTGTCTCGCTCCCTCGCGCTCTCTGTCCTTCTCTCTTTGCTGTATGTCTCAGTGTGATCCTGTGCCACCAATTGAGAGAGGTCACATCCATTTCACAGAGACACACCTCATCTTCAAGTTTTTATTAACCTCAAACATTGATATAAAACTCTGAAATGCTGTACACATTTCACTGTGGGAAGCATCTGTTTTTGATTTCATTGCATCGATTTTCCAGCATACATAAATTAATCAAAGGGAAAATGTTAAGATGCACAAACAACAACCATGGATCTACTTATTTAAACCTCGGTCTAAAAACAAAGGAAAAAAAAGGATCGTCATGAATAATTTCAGAAGCCCTAGAACCATGAATGCTATCAGCAAAATGAGTAAATATGAGAAACTTGCCTCTGTTCTTACCTCCGGTTTAACATTTCACTTCACCAGGTGGCTGATAAAGTCATCTCAGGTTTCTGGAATCTCCCTGGCAACAACATGCATCCTGTGCCATTTGTATTTAACCGTGCAACATCTCAAATAAACAGCTGTGATAAGAATGCGCGAGTGGTGTTTTACTGTGTGACTGACCCTTATCTGATATCTAATGGCTCAGCTTGGCAGTAAGCTTGTAGCTGTGTGACAAATTCAGTACCTCAGTTGAGCATATTTATTATCAAACTCAACAGCATATGGGACATAAATTACTGGGTCTTCATCCCTGCATCAGGTTAGAACAAACAGTAACATTTAAGTGTGATGGTTTGGATATAAAGTTGAAACCACATGAATATGGATAACTTGCACATACTGAAAGGTAATTACTCTTCTCATCCGGAAACTTCTGACATGCTTCAGCAATTACAGGAAGTATAAATGATCAAGTTATAGAGTCTACAGCCTGTCTCTGGCTATGTAGCGCTGCACATTGGCAAGAGGCTTGAGCTTTTTGCTGACATCAGCATGCTATCATGCTGAAATGGACAAAACATGCTGGTCTTAAGCAGGTGTTGTGTTTTCCATCTTCATCGTCTATTTGCTACTTAGCACTAAAAACAGAGAACTGCTTAGGAAGACAGAAATAGATTTTTTTTTTTTGCGGGTATTTATCCATCAATTAAAGTCTTGGACAAATTGTCTTTATGGCACTAAATAAAAAAGGCTAAGGGTCACTAAAATGATTACAAATCACCCAGAGTGGACCGTGAATGTGCACCACATTTTCTGGCAATCTATGCCAGAAACGACAAACAAACTGATCAACACACCAGCATTGCCATCCCTGCAGCTATGGAGCCAGCATGGCTGAAAATACATAAAAAAATACTTGAACACAAAGGCTAAGAATAAGTGAAGAATAAGTATAACTGTTGCTGAGCAGAGCTGAAGGAAGAAACATTATATCATGAGGACAAACTACACTTCCTCAAGCCTTTACTGGCTGCTGCTTCGGGGCAAAAACTGCAGACTATAGAGCATTAGGCAGCAGTGGTTCACAAGTGGCTATAAAAAACAGAAACATATTTTTATTTTTATTTATTTATTTATTTATTTGGTAAATGCAAAAATAAAAATTTGATTTGTAGAATGTTTCAGTTTAGTCTGGAGAACATAATGAAGGAGCAATTAATACTTTCACACTGGCTACTGGCTATGATTACACAATGATTTAATCACATTTCTTTTTTCTGATGTCTGTGCTCACTCCCACACATGATTTCACCCAGGTCACAGGGGTCAAAAGGAAGGAAAGCGGTCTCAGAATGATGCACACCTTTTATCATACCGATAAAAGCCACTTCCTGTTTTAGCTGTTGCCATAGTAACTCTTGTTTTTAGGAAATAACAAGAAGCAAGCTTGTTTACAGCAAATATGACTATGCAATGCTGTGTTTGATGCAGGGTTTTGTTTTTTCTTTATGTAACTATGTGAAATTTTTCCTGTGTGTGACATGTGCTAAATTAATAGACTTGTGTAAAAATATCAAAATAAAAGTGATTTATGGTCAGTCAAATAACAATAACACCTGAAAGTAAAACAGTGAAAGAGAAACCCGGACATGTAAGATAATGAAGGAAAGAAAGAAGCAGAGTGAGCGACAGAGAGACAAATGATTACCCAGACTTTTTGTTTGATGTTTTCCTCTAAGAACAATGTCTGCCCTAGTTTCTCCCTCTCTAGAAACAGCATCGACGGAAACTGCACAGAGGATCCGCTCCTTTAATGAATAGATGGGTCAATATGTAACATTTGCTGTGAATGACAAATCTCTTTTCAAACAGCTGCATGTAAAAAAAAAAGGTGGTGTTTCAGCCAATGCTCAAGCACAACGGAGCAAACAAAACTCTCAATCACTGCCAGTCTATGGAGTTAAAATAAGCTTGGTCACCTTAGTTTGACCTAGTTTGGGTCATCTCTGACATTTAAGTGTGTAACTGCATAAAAATGAGACGGAAAAAAAAAGACAGGGAGAGATAAAGCCTTTCGTAGCCAGACTAGCCTGATAATAACCAGAAACTTAACCAAGGCTCCGGGGTTATTATCTGGCAAGCTTTGCAGTATGACGTAACAAAAGAAAAACAGCAGACGTGAACAGCTGTATCCAGGGCCTGACTGAACCCTAAATTAAACACCAGACTGCTGAGTCAGCCAGTTCGCATCCAGCAAGAAGAGAAAAAAATTCCATGATGGTGGCTCAGTGAGGACACGCACATGCACACTTGTCAGACGTCTCTGTGGTTGGGAATCCTTGTGGTAGTGGCTGACTAATGGCAACTCCTCAGCATTCCTGTCAGGCAACGCTCTTTTTCCCTCCGACCAGTGCAGTCACTGGAATGCGACTGGAAGAGAATGTCCATATACGTACAGAACAGCGAGATGACATCCACCTTTCATCACCATGAAACACTGAGCGAATATGAGTGTTTGCACAGATGTGGTGTAAAAAACTCTACATGGTGTACGCTCACTGGTGCAGAGTGTTTGTGTAAAATATCAGCTGGTGATAAAGACAGCATTATTAATCTGATCCAGCAAAGGAAAAACAACATGTGATCTAATGGGATTTATCAGATGTTCGGTCTCAAGTCATCTGACAATTGAACTTCCTTTCACTATTTCCTGTTAACAGAACTTCCTGAAATGCAATCAGATATTAAATCAAGTTGCCGCCTGTGCTGAAAGTCCGCTAAGAGGTGAGAGAGGTTGTGTATCTTTGGCCGACAGACGAGCTCTGCCTCACCCTGCAGTGTCTCAGGCTGAATGAGCGATCCTGGCGTCATGGGAGCATGACTGGAGTGCTTCAAAAGGCTGGGCTTTGTGCAACAACAACAAAGCAAGGGCCTCACTTGTGTTTGGGTGCTGGGACAGCCGAGCGGGCGTGTTTGGACAGTGAGTGTCACAGAGTACTGTATAGCCATCTGGAATGTTCTGTGTCATCCCCACATCCAGATCGTACTCTCGTCCAGCACGGCGATGAAGGGCCACAGTAATCGGACAGGTGAAATGTTCATAGATGCCCACATGCTTCATTTTAAACAGGATGCCTCAAGTTGGGTTGCAGCATAACCTTTTTTAAGAAATGACATAAACTTTTAAAAGTAGTATAGCTTGGACAGAAGAAGGAAGTGGAAGTATGAGGTGGTAATTAATGTCTATATCCCTGTTAAAAGATGACTGAATAGAGAAGTGCTGGTAGTAAGGGGAAACGGGGAGACCAGAGGAAATCCTGTCAACAATGGTTGAACAAACTTGAGCGTGAGATAATGGATGAGAGCAAGCCTCTCACCAACTCTGGTGATCATTCACAAAGCCTGTTCACACAGGGAATAATGCGTCTGTGTGTGAGAGACCAGGGAAAGAGACAGGGAGGGACTCCTGAGAGGCAAAGAGGCTAAAATAGTTTGTAACTGTGGATGATACATGCATAAAGTGCCTTTTATAAGTGGGCAAGTTATTCTTAACTGATCCTTAGAAAGACTACCCTCTTTGAGAAGACGGAGAAATCCATTGAAAATCAATTTGGTTTCATTTTAAAGCCTTAGGACTGTTAATGAATAAGTGGTTCCATACTTTGAAACATCAGGAAGACCGGGGAAGGGTTGGATGAAGGCTTAGGAAAAGGGTGTGTGGTGTAGACTGTAGGACTGCACCACACCCCTTCACACTGTTATTTTTTTATTAATCTAGAGGCGCTCATTGGATGTGTAGTAAAAACCCCTAAAACACGGATTCAGTCATCGGCCACATCTGTTATTTGGACCACTGCATGCCATGTATTTGAAGGACGTCCAAATATCAGCACAACAGAAGTGCATGCTCGCCCACTCTGGTCTCCATAGCAACTGCCTCCATCACTCTGCACCACGCTGTGTGTCCATGAGTCTGACCTACACGCCAGCCCAAGCCTTGCACTATCTTCCAGACACTGCGCACAGTTCATCAAAACCTCTGTGGGAACAAATCTGATTCCCTCTGTCTGGCGGCTCTCTTATCCAGCTGTTACACATAACGAGATTGCTGGGCAGAGATTGGCGGGCGGCAGTCAGAGAAGTAAATGTCAGACTGTGACAGGAAAACCAATGAAATGTCAGAATCTGTTTTGATGCACGTTGCAGAGCAAATATTTAATGGGGCATTGCTCAACTGCTCTGTTCTTTAATAGTTAAAGCAGCTGACAAGCTGATAGGAAAGTGAGATAAAGCAGGAAGCGTCATCTCACCATCTTGACACACAATGCCAACAAAGGGCACATTTGAACAAAAACAAAAAGCATATTGCACCAACAGCAAGAATAGTTTTCTTGGTCATAAATATAAGGAAGTATATTGCATGTCAAAGACACAAGGATGCTTTGTCTACTGAAGATATGGTAGCACAAGAACATGAGACTACTTCACCGATAAAAGAAAATGTCATACATGTTGTTATCACTAGCACTGAGCATTTTAACAGCTTTCTTGTTGTTGTGTTGCTAGGGTAACAGCCATCTCATTTCATCTAGAGGTGCTAAAAACACATAGAATGCCTCCACAGAGTGTTCACTTCCTGCCATTTTGCTGCATATATATATATTTTTTTACATGCTTTGATGGCAGCTCACACATTGGTTTCGCCTTCTTAAGCATTTGTGTCAATTTCTGCATTTGACTTGATCTCAGGTTGATCCATGAAGCCACTGTATCTTTTCACAGCAGCTGCTGAAAGTTGTGCGCACAGATAAATTCTCATACAATACAGCGGTTGGATTATGAGCACAGCTCACCGAGCAATAACACATTTATATTCAGTAAGGAGGAGATATGAAAGTGTGGCTAAGGTTGACGGGAGATGATGCCAAATGATGAAATACGGCCGTCACTGTGCTGTAATGACATACATAACTTCCAAAACGGACTGATGTTCAACCATTAAAAAAAAAGGGAATGTCGGCTAAATTTGAAAAGAGGTGTGAATTAAGATAAAATAAGGTCTATAATGACATTTCATGCCTTTCAGAACACAATACAATGAAAAAGACACGACAGAAAAGCCAAAAAAATGACTGTCCTCATGCTATTGTACAGTACGGAGATAAAATGTTAAAGGCCACTGTTTTTGTCCCTTTCCTCACTTACGTAAATGGACCTCCAATCACCGTGGCAACTAGCACTGTGGAAGGTGTATGTGTCTGCAAATGGCTAGCTGAACAGTGGGCATACTGTAGAAAACAGCTGGACTGTGCCAATTGCCTGCCCCCCCTCCGCCTGTATGTCTCTCTCCTCAACGCAGAATGCACACATCTCTTTTTGATTCCACAGCAACCTCAGAACAAAATGTCCTCGCCCAGTTATTGGAGAAGTGGTTGTTTAAGTGTGTGAAGAGCTGCAGTAAAAGCAGAATCGTTCAGCAGAAACAGGCTCTTACTCGAAGTTACCATCAGACAGCGTTTTTCACTTCAGTCCTGGCAATAACAACAGTCAATATTAAGGCAGTTCCTGTTAACACTGGTCCTTGATGACCTGCACAATCCACAATCCACCTGATGTGATTTATAACCTGAGTCAAAACTGCACAGAATCAGTTAATGCAACACATAAAAAGGAGCCATGATCGTCTCTTAGAGCAGGGTCTTTGCTCTATCAAACTGCATTAACAGCACACATACCCTCATTGTAGATGCTACCCATGCAGCAGCACCTGGTGTGTAAAATGAAAATCTAAGCTAGAGACAAAAGGAAGTCTGAGATCACAACTTTCCCCATTTCAGTAACTACTTGCTTCAATTTAAAAAAACAAAACATTACCAAACCCTGTTTATGCGTATGTAGGATAAGCTCTGCCTGACTGGTGCTGATACGTATGTAAACAGCTGCTCTGCCAACGCTTACAGCAAAGATAAACATCTGCCAGAGGAGGCTGACCTGTATACTCAGCCCAGCAAATTACCCTAATTGGCTCCTATGAAATAATTATTATGTAATCTCTTTAGATTCTAATTAAACAGGAACAGACAGACACATCTGTGGTTTCCCTAGTAGCCGTGCGGCATCATCGTGGTGGGGAGAAACACATTTTAATGAGAACAGACATTTCAAGGTTAAACGATGTATTTTATTGGCATGTGAGTAAACCAAAAACTAAGCGATTGTACTCATTTTTTTATACATATTTACTACTCTTCGGATTTGTCACAACATCTGTTTGAAATAAGTTAAAACATATTAACATCAACAATTAGTTGTGTTCTTGGATTCCGTTTGAATTTTGTAACAACAGGAAGTGGTTGATCTCGTCAGAAATACATTGACACTGATCAGTAATAAATACCTTTGACAACAGAACATAGAGGGTTATCACAGCATCCTTTGCAGGTGTATCAATAGAGATGCTTCAGGACTGAAAAACAGATCTAGAGTAAGCACTTTATATACAGTATACAACACTAGTGTGATAGAGACTCCGCCCATGTTATTATTATGTGTGATGCACCCTGCTATGTAACTTCTGTCTCGGTGATATTTGGCCCCGCTGATAGAATCCACTATAGCAGGAGGGCATTTGAACTCCTCCATCACAAAGCCTGGTGAAAATCTGTCTGAAGCAAACCACAAAAGTTTGCACTATGTGTTCGCATTCTCTGCAAGGCTCAATCCAAACATAAACAGCAATCGGCTTTTTAAGAGCTCTGCTTGTAAAGCACGGGTCAGGCTTTGTCATGCAGGTGTTTCTTGTTTTGTCTGTCCAATCACTTCCACAAAGCTTTCTCACTTCAATTTTCAGGCTAGGGCCATGCGCTGCGGTTTCTCCAGGTTGGCACGGAATTTATCTAGAAACCGCGAGGCTAATTCGTCGTCCACCAGCCGTCCGTCACTGGACAGCGTGACTGTCATCAGCTGCTGGGTGCGCAGGGTTTCGCCATCCTCGCACAGCTGCAGCTCGGTCCTCGAGGTCCCCACTGCAAGGATACATGCCTGAGGAGGGTTGATCACGGCGCTGAAGCCGCTGATGCCGAACATCCCCAGGTTAGATATGCTACCACCAAGAGAAACAAAGAGAGAGAAGGGAGAGAGAGAGATGGGATGGGATGGGAAGAGAGAGAAGACAGTACACATTATGTCATTAGTCAAGCTCAGCAGGGGAGAAAATGCATAAAAATTAACTAAGCGGACATAATGATGGTCCTAAAACCAGCTCCTCAATGCACAAGAGAAGATTACCTCTTTGTGTGAGCGGATAAAAAATGAGAGGGTGAATTGAGCATACAAATATAATTAGCCGTGAACATCTTATTTTACAAAACAGAACAGTATTTTGCAGAAAAATTATTAAGGTATCACCAGCCAGCAAATCTCTCCCTAAATGTTGTGTATGTTGAAGACTGACTTAGAGGCAGTTTGTGGTTTGGCTTAATGAGAATTCTAGCTCAGGGGGGATGGAAAAACGAATAGAGGAAGGGTGTACACATATATCCTCAGGAGGACTATGAGCTGCATCTCCATAGGAATCCATCGCTCCTGCCTGACACAGAAACCCAATTTATGTCTAAATGACACTATTAATTCTAATGAGTTGAAAAGCCTCCCTTCCACTTTTCTGCAATGGATGGCACAGTAACTGATGGTACTTGTCGCCCAAAACCACATTCAGTTCAGGCGCGCATAAAAAGCAGACTATGCATAATGTATTGACTATCTGGGAAACCAGATTAAATCATAATAGAGGAAATTTATGATGGCTATCTTATTGCTGAGCCACAAAGGAAATTGTGAAATGGAATAAGGTGTTGGAGATGAAAAAGTCACTGAGTTATGGACTGAAGAAGAAAGGCTGTTAAACAACAATAAGTTTTCGAATGTTATGACTCTTCTTTATGCAAGAGATGATGTGTATCTTTAGGTTTACCTGAACGAGCCTCCCTGGTACTCCTCAGGCAGAAGTTTCCCATCCCGAGCCTTCTGGGCCAGTACCTATGGAAGCATGACACGCCAATCAAACTTGAGCACCGGAGAAGTAACCACCCAAGAAGGTAATAAGAAACGATACAAACTGTGACAAACAAATGCACACATGCTACGTGACGTATAAGAAAAAGCTAATTTTTCCATGTAGGTTAAAGCATAAACAAACACCATACTGGCTTGATGCTATTGGATACCACACTCTAAAACTTACAGATAAGCACCGTTTAACAAATGTGACTGGAATTTGATAGAAAAAAAGTCTACAGCCATGTCAGCAAGTCTATTTAACAGCAAAATGTCATCACACCAACCCCTAAAAGGACAAAGCTAACATGTTGATGTTGTGCCAGTTTAATGTTTACTGTGTTCACCAACTTGAGCTTAATGGATTAGCATGCCTATATTTGCTTAAAGCACTTAAGAGTACCGCTGACAGAAATATCAAGTCATATCTTTGCAGTTATTTGGTCATACCAAAAACACAGTATTCGACAAAATGTAATTCTGTGATAATGGCAGATGCCAGTTACTACAGTTTATCTTGAGGGGGCATGAATGCCCAGCCAACTGGCTGGGAATCTCTCCAAAAGCTGTTGAGACATTTTACTTAAAACTACAAAAGCAACCCTCATGGTGGTGATAGAGGAAAAAGCCAGACGGTAGCCAAAGGTTTCCCCCACTTTGTCCTATTAATCAGGCCCTGACCGATGTATCGGTCTGCTGATATTTACGGCCGATATTGGCCTATTGCACATATATTTGTATCAGCTTATAAATTCCCCGATATGCGCCTATTTGTTTTTGCTGAACTGTTTTCCAGTGTTGAAAAAAACGCTTGGACTAGCAATTTTAAAATGGGGTAACTACATAGTGTATCCAGAGAGCAGTTCATTATTTCGTAACTAACAAGCAAAGTGTTTACTAATCAGTGTTCTTGCTTCCCAATGCCAGTAGCAGCATCACTCAGACAGGAAAAGTCAAAGGATCACCAAATATGGAGGATGCAATCCTCAGGGGACCATGAATATCAATATTTACAGTGTGCAATATTTAACGGCAATCCATTAAATAGTTGTTCAGAATTTTAAATCCGGACCAGAGCAGTGCGCCAGCTGAGCCTCAGATCATCCAACAACATCAGCCCGAGAGCCATTCCTCTCCCATAGCTTAGAAGTTTCCTTGTAAAGCTTGACCCCATTAAATATTCAAATTAATACCACAAAATTCTTGAAGTTCTGCAGTACTGACAGGGACCAAACTTTGTTTCGCCTCATCACTCGAAGAACTGGTCAACTTGAAACAGTAGACTTTAATTTTTCGTGCAGCGCAGTTCCTCTAAAATGTTGAAAACCTTTCAATAGAATGCTTTCCATTCAGACTTTTAGGCCACAAGGGTCAATTTTGAAATGTGTTCAACAAAACGATTAAATGTCCAATAGCAATCACTGAGATAAATGAAACTATCAGACTGTGTGTTCTCAAAATGAAGAAAGGGAATTGACAACACCCAGAAGGGAAGATGAGACATCTGGCGGGGAAAACTAAAGCTTAACTGCAACTAGTTTCTTTAAATTCATATTTAATCAGTGCAAGAATTAAAATAACCTTGACGAAAACACAGAGCGTCTGTAATTAAAGAGCAAAGCACACTGATGGTCCCAGGTGTGAGAATGTAAACATGCACGTGATCCACTAAACCTTCACGAAGAAGTATTCCTGTGATCCTGGAAAGTAACACTGTTGTACCACAGCTCGGGCACAGTTTTAAAGTCTACAGAATGCTACAGACATTTGTAAAATAAAAAGTGGGTCCCAAAAAAAAATTTAATAAATAAAAACATCATTAAATGTATCCTTTTCAAACTATTTCCCCAACAGAATGGCTACCAACCCTTTACTCAAGCTGAATTTTTATTCAAGTGAAATGTGCTTGAAATGAAAGGTTAACACAAGGACAAAACAAACAGAAAGTGGAAAATGACTGATTGTGAGACACAGTGGGTTTTGGTGGGCACATCTGAGATAAGTTCTTGAAACACAAGAGCAGTCTGATATTCCACTCTATCTCACATCAACGGCCAGCAGCGGACTGTGTGTGTTCCATAC
>JAPZDX010000022.1:9844880-9867095 GCA_029783625.1 Naso annulatus
AATCCCAAAAACCCCCCCCCCCCCCCCCCCCCCAAAAAAAAGGGTATGCACATCTCAAATCCAACACATGGTATAAAGAAAAGGTAACTGAGCAGTCATGCCACAGACCATCGCTGTAATACAATTAAAACTCCACTGCCCATTAAACAAATTAAACCTTTAAATCTGATACTTACACAGCACAGATGAGGCTTGAGTTTATTAACCTGAACAATTAAATGCAGCTTTTCACTGAAGGAGACACAATAATATGAAAAAAATAGTTTTTTTTTCTTCAACAGTGTTTCATTCTTGCTTTTCAGAAAATAGTTGGAAGCGAAGGGGTACATACCTGACACCAGGACTCTCTTCTAAATTCACTAAATAAGAGCACGTGCTTAACTGCTGACACACTTGGTATTGAGACTAACAGGATGAGTGCTTCCAAACACACAAATTGTAGCTGGTAACACCATAAATTCAGTCAATAATGAGCCTTTTTACCGCATTTACAACAAGGTATGTGTTAAGAGAAAATTTAATCAAGTTAGCATTTTTTATCTTTACAATTTGGTTTATGAAGATCGAAATATATTTGGTCTTTTTTTTGTCTAAAAAAACACATTCCTGAAAACATATGGCCTGCGTTTCTATAGTCACCAGTGGATCCTGGAGACTGCGTTGCTATGGCAACCGAAGTTGCCTAATGAGATTCCCCAGCAGGGTGTTAGGTGGGTAACGAGAGCTTTCAATCAGCTCCCTACTGACAGCAGGTGGCCATTAGAGCTGTGTGTGTGTGTGAGTGCGAGTGCGTGTGTGGTGAGTGTGTGTGTGGTATGTGTGTTCACAGCTTTTAGTAGTGTGAATTCCCACGTAACAGCATTAAAGCACCTGAAATCTTAACCATCTCTTCACTTATCTTGTGTCATACTCATTCACACTGCCTACACAGTGGCAGTGACCTGCTTGGCTCTTGTTGACATCTCTTCCCTTTAGAGATGCTGCAGTGCTATAGAGGCCAGAACGGGGCCTGTACATCTTGATTCCACAGGGCATGGTTTTGTTGCCTCCTCCATGCAGCTTTAAGCCCACCGGTAGTGTTTTTCAAAAGCGAGTGTTTTTCCTGTTGTCATTTTTACATAATTACTGTGTTTCAACCATAGGTAAGTAGGCTATGTAGTTAAACGGCTTCATTTTTGGTCTGTTTAGCGTTGGTTCACTGATTTAGTATGATCAGGAGCCTGCTCAGAGTTTTATTTTGAAAATTGACTGGATTTTCTGTATTATTTCTGTGTTTGATTTCCTGTCTAGCTGGATTTTCTCTGTGCTGCTTAAAGCGGCTTCTGTCAGAAACAAAGTTGCTGCATATTCGTCGCGGAGCAGAGCAGAAAGCCGCTTCTGAAAAGCAATGTGGCGCATCCAGTAGAAACACAAGCACTGTCTTGAGTGGCAGCTCTGGCTGCATTGTAGGAAGAACACGACGGAACCAAGCCTTGTAAAACCTGGAGGTCACAGTACACTTAGGTCTACTGCAACGCTAAGAGAAAAGTCCAAAATGCGAGCACATCTCACCACTAAGTGCTTAATTCAACGTGCGCAGCTGAAAAACTTGCAGTGTAAAAAGAAATCAGTTATCCTGTGTTTTATTGTAATGTCAGACATGTTTTTTGCGTGTTTACCTGGTACGTATTGTAGTATTAGAATGTTTAAACATTACTGCATCTGAAATTATTTAAAGCAATACTTGAAAAGGCTGATAGTTTTGAATGTAACCCTATATGTATAGGGATATTTTGATCTTGTATTTTTTGGTTTGAGTGGTGAGAGAGTGTCCTATGTCTATAATATATATATGTCACATCTTTTTATGCCAACACAAAACTGATGAAGGCCATGTGCTGAAACATAATCAAAAGACACACAGGCACCTACAGCTGACACACTGTGTAAACAAATGATGTAAAACAACAGCAAAATGTGAGACTACTGTTTTAATTTGAATTTTTAATGAATTTCATTGACCTGTACAATTTATTTCCTTACAAATGCACTATTTTTGCAGCAGTGGACATTTTTTATCAATAAAATCTATCACTTATCATCTGTGCCAAATACCTAAAACTTGCTTATTTTTATCTCAGAGTGTGTCCAATGAAACTGACCTGCATGCTTGGTATGTAAGCTCAGAGGTTTTGTATCATTTGCATTAGGAAGAAACAATTCATTCACACTCACTCCTTGGTGATAAGTCCTCTTGGTCCAGTGGGCGTGGCCAATTTCGGGTCTAGACCATGGGTGTCCAGGATATGTCTTGCAGCTGGACTCAGACGTAACCTGGAAAAAGATGGAAGGATAGGGCAACATTTTAGAATGGTTTAAGATTTAAACTTTATTTCTTAAAGGCCAAACATGAATCCTGATGGTTTCAATTCCAGGAAACTGTTAAAGAGTCAGTGCAGCTTTCAGATATTTTTATTTACAAAACATAGTAGAGGACCTATGGCTCAGCTCATAACCTTTCCTCAGAATTTGTTGCTTGACCCAACTGCTTTAATATAACTAATTATTTTGTCTATCATCTAGTAATCCTGATGCTGCACAAGATGTCCACGTTTCATCTTTCACTCCTGCCAAGCTGATGCAACCCAGGCAAATCTGAATATGTGGACGGCTCAGTGTAAAATGTTTGCATAACAAATAAGCCCTGTTTGCTCTGTGGCGGCTCTTTTGCTTTTCCCGAGAGTATTTATTGTGTAAACACTGGTATGTAGGATCTCACACAATTTGGAATGTGAACAAAGAAAGTGGTCTTATTCGGCATGTTAGATGTTGGTATTTCCTGGACAACCTGGTATCAGCATGGCTGTGTACTGAAAAGAAAAGGATGAGCCTCAGTTCATCCATCATGCACATTTCTGCTTCTGAACTTCATTATCCACCTATAAAAAGACTTTAATTGTGGGTTTGCGGCTCCATCACGCAACTCGGGGCGACAGAACTTGATATCATGGTGGTAACGGGACGACTGCTTGTCCATTCATAACAGCTATGTAACAACAAAGACAAAACATGCATTAGAGCGCTCAAAACCCTGAAGCTGATGTGCTGCAAAGACCAGCTCTGTAAACTTGGACAAAGAGCTCTTTAACAGTAAACGACCTACTCAGAAAAGCAAGTTAGGAAGTATTTTTCAAGTTCAACATGTATTAGCTACCTGATTTTACTGCTACAGGAGCATCAGCAAATTTACAAATTTAGTGATTTAACAACATTGTGACATTGGGGTGACTCATGCTAAACAACAAGCATGGCGTAAACAAAATAAAGCTTCTGGAAACTTTAAACAAGAGTGTGTGTGTGTGTGTGTGTGTGTGTGTGTCACTAGACCTGTACACACTCTTAAGCAAATCTGCTGTCATTTCACTTGATCGACCTATACAGTGCAGGTTTAGGTTTAGCTGATCTAAAATGGGGACAGTGCAAATTAATAAAACACTTGATGGGTTAAAAATGACAGAATTAGCCAAAAGGCTACTTTCCATCTGTAGTTCCCTGGCCGAGGAGTTAAAAACACTTTAAAAAAAAAAAAATAAATAAATACCATGCAGAGAGGAGAAAAAGAAAACGACAACACAAGCAGAGCAGAACTCAGCACAACACAAAGTATGGCACTGAACCAAACAGAGTATCAAACAAAGAAGCGTAATAGGTTACAAGTTTTAACTACAGGGCAAAGAGTGCAAAGATTAGAAGCACAACAGATGGTAGGGGCAATAAAAGCAGTAGTGAAGTGTACAAAAATACACATAGGTCGGCATTGCAAACTGACAGAATATGAACATACTGTAATAAGTAGTTTAAGTGTTAACATGTATATGTATTGATCATCCATTGTTTCAGCTGCTTAGTAAAGGACTTATACGAGTTTAATTGTCTAATGTGGTCTGGAACTGAATTCCACTCTCTTGAGCCTCTCATGGACCAGGCTGACTGACTAAAAGTACTTTTTCGCAACAGAATCAGACAGCTGCATCTTGAAGATCCTCTTGTGACACAATCAGAATCACTTCTTCTGTTGATGTGGGCAGCAAGTGGTGGTGGAGCTAGATTGCGAGTGACTTAATAGACCAAGCACGGGTTTGCATATTTCAATAGGTCATCCCAACTTAAAAGCTGGTACTTTTTTTTTTCTTTTAAAGTTTGAGCAGTGATTAAAAAAAGCCTTGTTTTTTTTGAGCTAGTATTTTTATGGTACAGATATGATCTAAGCTGCCAAACAGACGAAAGGCAACACTCACTCTCCTGATGTGGCAGCTACTGGCGGAGGAGGTGGAGAGGGAGCAGCAGGGGGGACGACTGGGGCAGCAGCTGCATGTGTAGCAGATGGAGCTGCGGATGGAGTTGCCACCTCTGGAGGGGGGATCTCAACCTGCTTCCAGTCCTGCCCTTCCTCCACCATTAGGGCGATGAGAGTGCCCAGGCGCACGTTGCGACTGCCCTCCTCCATCTGCAAAGCGGTGAGAGAGGCACTTAGACAGAAAGACTGGTTCAGAAGTCACAGCTAGAAAAAAGGTGAGAGTCTCTGCTTTAGTGATTTTGAAGCAAAGAAAAAAAAAAAGTAGGGGAAAGTCACACTGAGTTAATCAGTTATTCAGCGGAAAATGAACATATAAACATTTTGACTGCCATCATAAGGAAACCTTTTTGAATAATTACACCCTTTTCACATTCACTTCAGTTTCCATCTTTCTATTTTTTGCATCTGTAACTTGAAAATTCGTACAAAAAAATAAAACTGTTTTGAAAAAGGTTCTCAGAGTGCAATGCATGATGTGTTTCGGTGTTTTTTTCATAGCTCTCAACTACTGATTGACTATCTTGTTACAGAGTAATCCAAATCATTTGCATGTCTTTGGATTCTCTCCCCAAGCTGTGCGAGGTGTTTTTCCTTAGTCAATATTAATCAGTCTAGATGAAAGGCCAAACACAGTAAAAAGGGATGGGGCTGCTGCACTTAATCTCTTTTCAAAAGGTGTCCAGAGAGCTACATCTACAAGGTACGGCACAAAAAAAGTTTTTCCTACCCGTCGCCTTCTCTCCTTGCCAAAAAAAGGCAAAAATGTATCAGAACAAGGCTGTGAGGTTGAAATCAATCATCCAATATCACCACTAAGTCATGTCATAAAATATGATAACCTGCATTGTTGAAAAGTTGACCTAACTGAGCAGCCTCAAAAAAAATAAACAGTTTTTTAACATAGTCCACCTCTACACCATCTTCCACTCACAGGCTTGCAAAATCGAAAAGCACTCCAATAATCACATCCACCTAACTGGAAAGAGCAGCAGAGTATATGAACACCTGCGCTCACTGGTGAAAGAGCTGCACTCCCGAGCTCATTCTGAGCTAATGTAGTTCATGTAGACTTCATTGTCCTGCAGCAAGGTTACAGAGACAAAACACAAATAAAATCACCTTGCAGGTTGAGCCAGCAAGTAGCACTGCAATTCAAAGCACTGCTGTATTAGGGGAATACTGACATTTAAAAATTTACCCATTTGATTTATCAAACACTAATTAATTTGACAAGCATTCCCGTGGAACACTTCTACAAACGAACTTAATTATCCATACAAAGACCGCACCCAAGGTCGCCAAACACAGAAAGGAGAAAACATTTAGGCACAGTATAAACTCTGAACAGTAAGTCTGAGGTCTGCTTTGGGAGGTCATGGATGAGCGTATGCGTGAGAGTTTCTAGAGAAATCTGGACTTCCGTAAATTTCCACAGAAATCCCTCTCGGTCCCAAAGGAATTTTCCCACAATGTGGAGACCAGAGACACAATATGTTTCCCACAATGACTGTGGTATCATGACACAAGAAACGGCGCCATATTTGATATGTTGTCTGCTATCAAGATGAAATATTCATTAAGAGTTAGGGGGTGTGAATCTTTCAGTATCTCACTGATTGATTTGTTTTCAATTTTCGGGGTCACGATTCAATTTTAAATCATTTCTTGATTCTAAATTGATTCCTGATTCAGTTCAGGGGGTTTTGCAAGGCAGAGTGGCAAATTATGGCAAGAAAGCAGAGTAAAGTGTGAGGTTTTTTACATAATCAACTGTAAACTGCTAAAATGTAACAGGCAAAGACAAATCTTTGCAAAAGATAGTACTTATTTATTCCAAACTTGCACAAATAAAAACTTTTTGACAAACAAGTTTTGACGATTTTTCAATTCTAATTCAATTCAATAACAAGTTTAAGTTGTATCGATTTGATCAACCAGTGACTGTCTAAGATATTCATCATCCTTTCATATATTTATTGGCTGGCTGATAAAACAAAAACCTTATTAAAAAAAGATTTTAGGATTTGTGAATCAATTTAAAATCTTAGAGAATGAGAATCTAGATTCCTGTGTGAATCGATTTTTTTCCACCGCCCCTCCTTAGAGTCCAAATGACTAAAAGTCAGAATACATAATTATTAAATGCAGGATGAAGTGCTTACACACGCACGCACACACAATAGCATGAACACACGCATAAGCCGGCGCGCATGTGTCACTTATTATAATCATAAAAGACTGTATCATCGTTTTGGTGCCAGTTTATATATCAACACCAATATCAACAAATGAAAAGTCACATTTAACAGAATTTGGACAGTCAGCTCACACAGATTTGTACACAACCAAACATTTTGTTTGCTTTTTGTTTGTTTGTTTTCAAAATCTACGAAGAAATACATTTTTCAAATGAAGGGAGTGATTATTATCTGCGACAGCACGGATGGCACAATCACAAGTCAGCCTGTGACTTTAACGCTGTTCTGCAGCTGACTCCATATGTTCACATCGTTCACCAACACCACAACATTATGCCTAATATTATCCTTTTCTATTTTACTCAAGATCAGTGTACATTTTTATCGCCCAACTGAGAGTTTATCTATCAAAAAACATGGAAATGTAATTACTAAACAGTTCTTTGAAGATCAGCATTACAGTTATCATTATTGACAGAATTTTCAGGTAGAGAGATGTGAGAAAACTGTTCCACAAAATGCGATAACAGCCACCACAAGGCAAGTGCATTTCTCACGAGAGTCAAAGTTTTGAAAACACTAACAATGTAAAATATGACAAGATGAAGTTTCACCTTGAGACTCACACAACAGCACAACACTGCCTACGTAATGATTAGGTAGATTCTCACAGTAAAATAACATGCATTCTCCACAGTTGCAATGGTGGACAGCTGAATAAACAGATGCTTAGGACAGTGTAGCAGTGTGGGGCTCAATACTGCCATCAAATGGTTGTGGAACACACTGAAACCTATAGGAAGTATAGATAATGCTCACATCTCAGCTTTTGCAGTGGTTCGATACCCTCTCTAGGTTTACACTCAAAATTTCTGTTTTTTCTATGAACTGGTAATCACCTTTAAATAAAATACGCGACCGCCGATCTTTGTGTCATATCCTCACAGCCATTCTTTCTCGGATGGGCTCATATCTGTGAGGAACGACAGTGTGAAAGACTTTCTAAGGCAACACTCTTACAGTGAAAAGCCAACAGATCTCAGATGGGCTTTTAAGGGACCTCTCTAGAGTCCATCAGCTACAAAGTCAGACTGGGCCGTTTATGAGGTTAACCTACTTACTGCCAAACTGTTATCCCACAGCCATATACGCCCCCTGAGAGTCTGAACAGTTCAGTCACAATAAGCTTCAAAGTTATCAACATCCTTTTCACTTTAACGGACTGTTGTTTGATGTAGCTGTAAAGCTTGTGATAAGGATCCCATAAAACTTGATTATTTCCGGTTCAACTGTCACGTGTTACAGGAGCATCAAGTAACTATCAAACAGTTTATAGAGGAAAGTTCAAACAGGAGTAAGGACAGATCGACACCTGATTGTGTGGTGAGAGTAGATTTATTTTTTCTAAAAAAGAGCGAGATCTTGCTTAGGGAGATAGGCAATTAGCACCCGACTGATATATCGGTTTACTGATATTATCGGCCGATATCGGCCTATTGCAGATATATCAGTATCGCCATATTGGTTCTCCGATAAGTGTCAATATTAAAACAGTTCTATAAGGCTGAAAAAAAAAAAAACATGGACTAGTGATTTAAAATGGTGTAGTCACATTATTTGTCCAGTAGAGGACGGTCCCTTATTTATCTGGCCATTAGTAAAGTGTTTACTGTTTGGCGCGATGATGTTTGGAATAAAGTTTGCTAGATATCCTGCCTTCATTACCTATCTTTGTCACACGCATTTAATAACCACATTCAAAATATTATATATAGAATGTTGGCCAATATATCGGATATTCCCTAATATCTGTATCGGCAATCGGCTCCAAAAATCCCATATCGGTCAGGTCTTATAGGCAAGGTTCCCTTTGATCAATGGAGCATGACAGATATCACCCAAAGCAGACAGCAACCACATTTTTTTGTCTTAGTCACACCAGACTGTCAGCTAAACGTAGTCTCACTCATTTAAACAGATTTAAACACAGTGCGGTCTGCAACTTCCCGTTCGACTCATTTCTTAAGAGCGACACATTCTTTTGCCTTTCTAACCGCAAAACCACAGCATTATGGATTTAAAATCTCAATGAACTTTTATCACAGGTAATTTCTGTTTTCCATCATATATTTTCTATTGCTCTCCACTCTGTCATAAAATAACATGCTGCCTCCCACCCCCCAACACACTGCTGGTCTTTCTTACAGGAAAATAAGGGATGTAAACTCATTCAGTCAAGCCTTTTGGCCGATAGCCGCACGGTCTGGCTTCGTGATTATTTGGTTGGAAATTGCGGAGCTGACAAAGAGACACTTGCTTTCACCCATTTTCTCCAAAGGATGATGCATGGTTAGAAAGTGATTTACACCCACAACTGATAAATTGCCCTTGAACAACAGTGTTTGAGGATGAAGTGAGGAGGGGAGAGGGAGAAATGATCGATGGGAAACTTACAGGTTAGCATCGTGGAATGTGTCGGGTTCCTTTATCAATTGATCCATCTGTTCATATATCTATCAGTCAGCATTTTCTGCCATTGAATATATAAATCATTACCTCATCCACCTTCACCCACCATCTGGTGTACCTATCTATCCATTTTTAGACTAGTATTGTCCATTTCAAGCTTAATAGCATTAAAATTTACTCAAGTATACAGGAGCTGAGTGCCTCTACAGCATGTAGCTATCTGCCAACACATGCTTGTCATCTCCCACAGGTTATGATTGATTGTACCCAGGGCAGATTTTCAGATTGGAGCCCTCGGGTCAGGGTAGAGCAACACAGTAAGAGTATGATGAGATGCAGTAATCTGTGTTTGCAGAGCTAGTGCTCCTACCCCCCATCCGCCACATCCCAACACGAGTTGGATCCGTCCCTCTCCTCCCCCCTCACAAATGGTTGGAAATTGGTAGAGGGTCCTAGTATCCCTTGACCCCTATAAATAACCCCTGTGGAGCGCAGGAAGTCCCACGTCTACCGCAGCCTGTCCAGGCTTTTGGCCACAGGCAGGTAATTATGGTCGCTTCTAAATTAGAAACCTGCTGGGTGCTTTGAGAGTCACAATTACACCACTAAGGGCTAATGCACTCTGACCCAGAGCAGAGGAAGCCACATTGGCTACGCCGTGGAGGGGAGCGTACAGATCTCTGGAAAAACTGCCAGGAGCTGCTATTTTTTTCTTATTAACTTTACACACATTCTCTACCAGAGAGAGAGAGAGTGAGAGAGAGAAAGCTGGGGGCTTCTCTAATGGAGACCATCCTTCTCTGCGAGCCTCAGCTCTAAAGCCCCTACCCCCAATTCTTGGGCAGTTGCTATGGAAACTACATCGTCCCCAAAGCAGCAAAGACAAGGATGGAGTACAGGAATGTGAAAGGATGACAGCAAGTAAAGTCGACGGCAGGAAAAAATGAGATATGAGCCTGTAGTTTATAACTGACACTTATCCTCCAGATAATTAATTCACTCATTTTGCCATTTCTACTTGTTGGTTTATGCCTGTACATGTAAACAAAGGGGCTGTATTGTTCATGGACCGTGTGTCTGTGTGCTCATTTGTAATAGGCATCTGCCTGGGCAGTCTAGCTGTCTATTTGCTTTGAGTTTTTTGCAATGGTTGCACAACAGACACAGCTCCTAATTAAAGTTTCTGCCCCAGTTGGACATCACCACAGTGTGAGCATGTCCGAAACTACATGACCACACATGTTGCGTTATTAGAAAAGGAACTCGCTGGCATGGAACGCAGCACGAACGAATCAGTTTTTAAAAGGAAAGGAGAGCTAAAAGGTTAACTTACATCGGGCTTAAACTACTAGAAAAAAATCCCTCACACCTCACACAGTGTATTCAGATCTCTCGCAGATCAGCCAGAGAGCAAAACAAGATAAAACAAATTCTTCATTCTGTTCAGGGGGACGAACATGTGGCGGGGAGTACCGATGAAAGACAACTGATCGCTCCGTCTTTGCCAGCCCATTAAAAATTCAAACTACAAACAGCACAGTGGGGGGGTGGGGGGTGGTGGAAGGAGAGTAATGTTTGTCACTGAAGACACCTTGTCAGTGCCTTGCTGTCTCTGTCGAGTGTGAGCAGATTCAACGAGCAGAGCCGATTAGCAGACGGCGAAGAACAAAACATGTGAATAAATGTAACAAACTCATTTCAGAATAACCAGAACGACTGTGGAGGGCAGCTTTAAGGCATAAGAACAGAATAAGTGAGCACAATTTTAAATCCTGGTCCTGACAAACACTTAAATACACAACATTTAAATACTCTCTCAACCACCACTTTCGCAACTAATGAACCAAAGCTACTCACTCACCAATATCTTTGCCATGATACCGTCGTCATTAGACTCCATGGTAACAACTGCCTTGTCGGTCTCAATCTCACAAAGGGCATCGCCTGCTGCCACTGCCTCACCTGGAAAAGTAAAGAAACATGTTCAAAAACTCTCAGCATAATATTATCCACTTTCATTTGGCACTGTAGCACCTAATTCCTAATCAAGCTTTTCCTTACGAAGGAGTTTCTGATTTAGGTTAGAGCGCAAATGATTCAACTTAGCTCTGATTTGAAATGCATGAATCACGATCATCAGCAGCATGTTCAAAACGTCTCCTCTTTCACTGGGCCTTTGCGCCCACGGAGAACAAATTACTTGCCATTAAAATGAGAGATTTCCATTGAAGGGACAAGAAAGGTTGCGCTGGAGAATATCGGCTCGGGCTTTGGCCTACATATCAAATGAAGAACCTAATCAATGTTTCATGGGAAAGAATGTGAGATAGTGAAACACAGTAGGTCTCACAGAAGGCGAGATCTCTGCCTGTCTTTCGAATCCCAGTAGATTCCCACTGGTCCACCACACGAGAGAGCTGGAATACATTAGCATATGCTTAGCATTGAAAAGGGATGGCAATTAGGAGCCACTGGTTCGGTTCTTCTGTGCTCACGTATCCATTTCGAGCTACGTGTTTGTGCAAAACCTCACATGTGCTTAGGCTTAGGGTTCTCATCTCGCCGGGCAAAAGCAGAGTAGGAGAAAACCTACTGTTGTCAGATGTGTAGCTCATCTGTGCAGGAAATGCTTGTTAGAATTAGAGATCAGTAGTTTATTGACGGAGAAAAAGAATGTTTTGGTTACACTGCAGGTCAAAGCACGTGCTTTTTTGCCTTTAGCACAAACAGTATATTTGTTTCATGGAGAGAGTAAAGAGGAGGCACGGTGTGACTGAATCATGTTTGTGACATATGTCCATGTTTTAGGACGTGTGGCGGAAGCAAAGGTATATCAGATGAGGGTCAAAGGTTATCCAGATCTGACATCTGGTTACATCTCTATCATCTACCAGACAAAAAACTGTAAGAGGCTGCATCACATGGACATGGAGCAAAAAGAGTTCATAAATCAAGGACGAGGCAAAACGAGGTTTCTTGTAAACCTTAAAACTAATACTCGAATTGAAAAAGACATCCATCTGTAGACTATGTTTAAAGGTAGAAAGACGTATGGGAAGACAAAAGGAGAAACAAGGTGGAGTGGACGGGGATGGGTGAGGGGAAGGTTGACAGAGCAGAGGGAGTATTGACGTGGGAAGCCCCTGAGAGAGAGAGAGAGCAGTGCTGGAGTCGAGATTGGATTTGTATGAGGCTTTAACACCGTATGACCCCGGGTGTTAGGTGTGATGTGCAATATTAAAGATTAAACAGGCGACCCCGAGCCTTTTCACCTCTGCTCTACAGAAAGGCAACTGACGTAACAACAAAAAATACTGAGACTACAAACAAATATAGGACAGAGCCATGTTAACAAACACTACCTGCACATGTACTTTGCTTAAAGAAAACTAAAAATTGCCAAGTATGTGAAAACAAACAAACAAACAAAAGCTTTTTTTTACCAGTCCAGATGGATTAATTATATGTTAAATTCTTCTTCAGAATGCTAAAATTATGTGCAGGTGTTTTTCTACAAAAAAAAGCGCCTTTTTTTGCAGAACATGTAATTATATTACCGTCACCAAAAAAAGCTTTTTGGTAAGTTGTGATGAATTTAGGGGAAAAAATAGCATCCCAGATGTGTTGTTCTTGTCACTGTGAATTTATCTTTCCCCTCTTTTCCTTTCTCACTTGCACACACATATACATATCTCACCCCAAGTCACAGAAGCACATGGCAACACAGAGCAGCCAATCAGAATTCAGTGTGTTGCCTCCTGATAAATGAGAGAGTGGCTGAGCCGCCTCACTGAGCAGAGTTGCTAAGCAGTGATGAATAGCGACTGCTGTGTTTCGTCGAGCCAATTAGCCACCAGAGGCCCTCAGGTGCTCCAGTGCTCAGGCCGCTGTCTTACAGTACAGAGTGATGTCATCGAGGAAATGATTTGTGCAATTGTTGGTCGATTATTGTGGGGGGAAAAAGAAATGATGAGCTTTCTGATCTGATAAGCCCTGATGCGTGGGGTATTACCGTAAGATTTCCAAGTACATGCACTATTTTCTGAAACTCTTCTCACTAACCTGCCTAACAGCTGTTTTAGCAGCTTAGTTGGGGGAAATCAAGCAGAAAGGCGCAGTGATGACAGGTAGCAAATGAAGTCCTGCATCCCATGTTTTCTTACCTTCCTTCTTCAGCCATTTGACAATGTTTCCCTCCTCCATGGTGGGGGAGAGGGCAGGCATTTGCACTTTGAGTGGACTGACACCTACAGGTTAGAAAGAGAATAAAACAATTAACACCAGGGGTCATCAGGCTTCAAACTTAAAGGAGAAACATTTCCTAAAATACCATTTTCAGAACCTTCTTACAATCAGGTCAACATCAGAGCTGCAACGATTGACTGAATAATTGATTAATCGATCGATAGTAAATTAATCGCCAACTATTTTGATAGATTAATCATCGGTCATTTTCCAAATAAAAAAGAAGAAAGAATTGCTGGTTTGGCCTCTTAAATGTGAGGATTTGCTGCTTTTCTGTGTCATTTATAAAAATAAATGAGCGATCTTTGTGTTTTGGGCTGTCACTGGACAAAAGAAGCATTCTGAAGATGTCATATTTGGCTGTGAGATACTGAGATGAGCATTTTTAGCACTTTTCTGACATTTCACAGATTAAATGATTAATCGATTAATTGTCAAAATAATCAGCAGATAAGTCGATAATGAAAATAATCCTTAAGTTGCAGGCCTGGTCAACATCAGCAAGCCAATGTCACTGTCCAAAAAAAAAAGCAAAAAAAAAAGCAAAACACCGAGAGCCCTACAAGTGATGCAACACGTTCAACTGGGCGGGCAGAGCGCAGGAGGAGACAGTGCCGCTATGACAGAAGAATGCTGGCAGGTCACTTATGTAATGTGATCCTGGCTGACACTGGACCAGAGGCTGCAGAGCAACTTGCACTCTGATACTCTGTTTGAGCTACCATCAAAGACCCCCACTGTCACCAGCTGCAGTCACTCAGCCAGGGTTCGCCTGGCTCACAGCACTGTGTTGGACACTCGGTCTCCAGGCAGTCAGAGGAAACCACAAATCCAGGGAGCACGGACATGTCTGCTTCACAACAACTAGCCTGCAGTGCTACAGATAAAAGAACAGTCAAGCTTATTGTTCCAACATGGCTGAACTCTAAAGGAACACCTCTTTGTTTAGGGCATTCTATAAACTCACGCAACTGCTTGGAGTAATAAAAGGGGCAAGAGATAGAAAAAGAAAACAGATGAGGCAGAGAAAAGGTTTGTAAGATGTTAAAGAACTTTCTCAATATCTTCTGAGATTTATAACTGGATGTGACCCAAGTAGGTTAAATATCCAATGAGACCATGTCCTCAAGATAATAAGATGCTGCCTGTCTGCACAGGTAATATTAACAAAAAATTACCATAAGAACTAAAACAAAAATAAAACAAACAAAAATTTTAAAATAAAATAAAATAAAATAAAAATAGGCTGTAGTTAAAGAATCAAAAGACACTCTCTCAAGTGCAAATAATCATAAATAGAGGATCAATAATTCTTATAAGTTGTCTCAATTTGTTTTATTGGCCCACTATTTTATTAGTATGTGCTACAACATCATACTTATCATTGAAGATCAGTAGAATTAAAGAAAGTCCCTTCCAAAAAAGAAAAAAAGAAAACTTGATATTGTCTCTTATATCCGAGAGATTATATCAAGTATGTTTTGTTTTTCCTTCTTATTTTGGTTTTCCCACTTAGGCGAAGGCTATGCAGGATTTTCAGCATTTAACTCTTATCAATAAATCCATCTGTCCATCAAATCGGGCAAATCCTGTGTGGTCTCTGGCCACGTTGTGTGCTGCTGCCATCTGCTGGATATTTGGCAAAGTCACAAAACTTCTGTGTACAGGGAAGCCTTGTATTATCAAAGGTGTTACACAAGGTCGAGGCCTAAGGGAGAAGGAGAGGAGTTACACAGCTCTTCTTACATGCATCAGCAGTTTAATACTTTGAGTGATTATGCAGAAAGTTTGAAATGATTATTGATTATTGACAATTGCAAGTCAGCACTGTCTGACAAATAGTCCACATCAGTTCAGCCTCTGTGCAGTCTTCTTTCTCCGCCACTTTTGAGTTCAGCAGCTCATTCATGCATGCTGTGGAAGTGGGCACCTACATGTTGTTAATCCTCTGAGGTGAGCACTGGAGATGTCTGCACAGGGGCTGATATTGTGCATTTTCTTACACAGTGCCTACAAGCAATTTTCAACCACAAACACCAAAAAAACAAACAAACATATACATATTCAATTTTAAACTTTCTGCACTGTCTCTCAAGACTTGAATTGCACATGCACGTATTGAGAGGTGCAGAACTCCTTCTATGTCTGTTAAGATCCCTCTATAGTCTTTCATCTGTTTTATTGAGGAATACTAGTGTTGAGCTCTAATGATTTTGTGTGTGCAACTTTTTTTCTCATACACTATCTACATATTCATAGAGTAAAACAACAGTTACATTGTACAGCCTACTTATATCTCATTCGGACTTGATAAGGAGTACTCCTTTTTGTCTGTGTTGGAAGATGTGGTCTTCAAATAATATAATAATATGTTATTGTAATTCTGCAATATTATTAAAAAATCCGAATTTATCGGATGACAAGATTATATTAAATACTGCATTTTCAATTTCAAGAACATGCAGCAGCAATGAAATTTACAGCTCACAATAGTTTGTAAGCTCCTGCAGGATTTTTGATTTGTCTCGAACCTCATGTACATCGTCTTAAATTGCACACATTTCAAATTATGACCTTTTGTAATGGATGGAATATATCTCAATAGGAAAAGCACAGCAGGTGTTTATAATAAAAATGCTTACTGGTTGACTTCATTGTCGTGGTGTTAGGTAAAAATTAACTTAGAAACCCATATTTTCTAAAGAGCGAGACTATACTGAGGGGATAACGGCGTCTTTGGCCACCAGACTGTCAGATATCATCATGTAAATCTTCCCATTTATGAACCACGCTTTTAAATAATGTGAGACCTTTTTAGACCCTGACTTTTAACGCAGGAGTACAAAATATAGCCCACGATCACACTAACACCTATTAATTTTCATACAACAAAAAGTAATATCGAACGGACCTAAAAATATATGATTAACGGAAGTAGAAAATTACGGTAGTAAATGTCAGCGGCTGCCGCAGAGACAATGACAACAGATAAAACTTATAATAAACTGTCAACACTCACCGAGGAACCATGGAGACTGAAAGAAGTGTCTGACATGCTCCTGCAAGGGCTGTGCAGCCCGTAAACATTTATTTAAGCTAGATAATTTGAGGCCAAGTAAAATCCCCTGATGACCCAGACGCAAGGAGGCTGCCATGTTTTCGTCCTCGCTCCGTGGGGCATGTCCATACAACTGCCTGACGGTAAAAGTGCGGACGGGGAGGAGGAGAGAAGGGGAGAACTAGAAAACTTTTAGAAATATGCCGTGATTTGTGACGTATCTCATTTGCATAGTTAAATGTATTATTTATTTGAAAAGCGATAAACGAGCAGGCTAAAATGAAGTATGTTTTTGGGGTCCTTCGACTTTCTCGCTCTGTTGTGTTCAGCTGTTCGCTATTCCACTGCTACATCTACTGCCCTCTGCTGGAGAAAATGTCGAGGGCTCCAGCACAAAATAGGCTTCGTATTATTTTCAGTTTAAAAGATGTAATTTATTGCCCAGGTTTTTTTGTTTGTTTGTTTATTTTGGTTTTTTTGTTTTTTGTTTTTTATTTTACTTTTTTAATAATGAATGTGAAAAAATAGTGAATACTTAAAGTTAAACATACAACTGAACTCTGTAATTGCACTTCTTACTGTTTAATATTTTAAATGAACTTGTTCAGTGTAGGATGCATTTTGCATATTCCTGAATCTAAACCGTTTTTGTATATAGTTAGTATAAAATTGTATAATTAGATATAATTTAATATAGTTTAGACATAATTTAATATAGTTTAATCCAGTTTAATTATTTAGACTACTGATGATTCCTATGAAGAAATTACAAAATCCCGGACAGCGACTGTGATATAGAGGTCATGTAAATGTCATATCACGTAGGCTATTTGTTGATTTTCTAAAGCAAGCTCCTCACAAGCTTAACTTCACCTTATACGTGGTTGTTGTCGATGTTGTCGAGGCTAGTATAATAACAGCTTGGCGTTGATTCTATGACAGACCATGTAAAATTCAATTCAACTGAAAAATAAATAAATACATAGATAAATATTTAAAAATTACATGTATTTCTGGTTTGTGGAAGGCTGTAGTAGGCCTATTATCTTTAGAGGTTTTTTTTCACCTGTGAAGGAAAGAATAACATTGAGGTAATTACTTTGATATAGTATAACCTAATGTCTGATATGACTACTGTGATGTTTATAATGTTAAATTGCACTTAATTATATGTAGGTCTGTCAAATGTTGAGTGAAAAATGAGAAATACTTATCGCATCCAATTTTTTGCATTGAACTGAAGCATGTGTATTCAAACTTCCCGTTTTCTATAAAAAGTCATATTTTACAAGATGAATGTATACATATGAATGTACAGTATATTTATGTTGTATGTATAGATATGTGTGTGTGCAAACAAGGAATTTATTGGGTGAGTTGGTCAAAGGTGCAACAGGAAACAATCATTAATGGAAAGTCCAAAATCTTACTGGCAATCATTACATCTTAGCATAACGTGACATTTCCTCATGTTTTCGTCTCACCAGAAATGTTGAAATTAAAACCTGACTGTAAACATCTCACGCTTCATTATCGCTTGTTTATGTAATCATAGTGATTTCCTAGTTGCTTTGTGTTTGCCATGTGGTTAGAATGATTTTAATGAATACATTTAAACTGGGAAATTTGTAAAACATACTTTGACTCGTATGTTTGTTTTTCTTTAACAGGAATATAAAATTGTGTGTCATTTCCAGCTGTGCAGCAAACTGCAGCGCAGTCCCCCTCCCCAAACTATGGCTACATTAGCGACGCGCTTCTAATCTGTCTAACTCATAGTTTGGGCAGAATGCCTCACAGGTCCATTTGGGTGTGAAGAGAAAAAGATAAGGGGGCCTGATAAGCTGAGGCCGCGTATCTGCTGAGAAAAAACAATAGCCCCACTGAGCGTGCTTGGGACACAGACACAAAATCCCAGCTGGCTGTCTTTATGCCCATGCTCAGGCTATCTTTCATCACTTCCCTGTTCTTCCTCCAGCAATTATCTGATTGAATTAATGAACTCCCCTTTTAAATAAGAAAATCTCCCTTGCATGGCTCATTCAAATCTGAAAATAATTTTCTGACAATAAAAGATAAAGGCACTTGTGGACAGATACTGCATATTGTTTTTCGCATAACAAAGGCAGCCATTGTTTGATCTGTGCAGCCTTGGGTAAAACACAATGAGGGAGGCCAAATGAGTTTTAGCTCTGCAAACATGTGGTTGTCATCCTTCTAGACAGTTGTCTGCATTATTTTTTACTAATGTGCCACAAAAGCACTCACTGCTGAAGTGAGACTTGTGGATTAAATATCTCTTCAGTGCAGCATTTGTTTGTTTTTCTTCCCTCTGAGATCAATTACAACCGGTTTGGGCGCATGTTTGCCTTCGTGCCATCAGTGCCAGCCACGGGTGCCCCGCCACCAAGCATTGTAAGTACTTGTTACGCTGGTTTAACCGTGCTTTCCCAAATTTCCAAGAACACTACAAGATTTTCTCTCACTTGCGGGTTGTCTCTCAAGAGTCGCTGAGTTCATAGGCCTCAGTGAATCACACAAAGAGCACCTCGCACATCTCATCGCACATATTAAAGGCCGCTGGTATCTGATTTGAATCAGGTGTCAGTGGCCGTCATGGATCCCCACACACTGAGGGTATGTAAAGCCTGCGTTTGCATTCACAGGGCAGTGGTCTGGTAGGAAAATCATGCTCCTGTCTCTTTGTGCTGCAGAGGTTAGATTTGCCTAACTGTTCACTTATCTTAACTCAGCCATCGGACACATCCACATATCAAAGCTCAAAGCACATTCTTCAGAAGTTAAAAACCGAGGCCACATTTCAGATGTGTCTCTGTGCCTCTAATCATTAAACTGTCACTGATTATTAAACTGTCACTAATTTTCAGAGGTGGGACAAAGTCATTACTTTGTAAGTCACAAGTAACTCCCAAGTCTTTGCTGCCAAACACTGGCAAGTCTCAAGTCAAGTCCAAAATCCTAATTTGAATATCGAGTCCTAGCAAGTCACTAGCACTCTTCCAGTCTATTAAATTTACACAAATACTGAATGTTTTTATAAAATTATTTACATCTAATAATAATGTAAAAACAAGAAGACAATGTGACCCACTTCTTCATGGTTTGTTCTTTAGATTGACTGGATGTTGTCAAATGCTTCAAACAAAGTAAATTTTTGAGGAAAAAGTGTCGACTTGCTGGGAATGAAAAGCGCTAATGTTGTTTTTTTCAGGAAATGAAGAGAAATGTATTGATTCATGGCATACGTTTTGAATAACATACATTTAAATTTCTAGTATTTTCAGGTCAAAAGGCTCGAGTCCAAGTGAAGTCACGAGTCATTGGTGTTAAAGGGATAGTCCACATTTTTGGAACCGGAGCCCTGTTTGTTAATTAGCAATGATGCTGTTGATTGGCAGAGTCTTTTCAAAGCACAGCACTTGCTGTTTGTCATGCTAGCTCCAAATAGCAACAAAATCAGTAATAAGTCAGTGGGGTCACACTCCTGCCGGTGCAAGTGGACTGCAGCTCATTGAAATTTACTGCACATGGCACACAAAGCAAATTTCAGTGACCCTCAGTCAGCTTGAACAGACAGGAGTGTGACCCCATTGACTTTAAACCGGTTTTGTGGCTAAGTATTCAGAGCTAGCATGACGAACAGCAAGTGTTGTGCTTCGAAAAGAATCTGCCAATCAACAACATCATTGCTAATTAACAAAAAGGGCTTTGGTTCCAAAAATGTGGACTATCCCTTTAAAGTCCAAGTTGAGTTGTACACCTTTTATGATGCTGTCAAGTCTAAAGTCATTAAATTTGTGACTCTAGTCTGACTCAAGTCCAAGTCAAGTGACGCAAGTCCACACCTCCTCTAATGTTCCAGTTCATCTCTTTGTGTTGTGTTAACCTTGATTTCCAATGCATGAACTGGTTAAGGGTATGGTAATCAATGCAATGAAACATTTAAGGTAAATGGTACTGTAAATAACACACAAATCCTACATATAATGCTTTACTTTGTGTGTTTGTTGGTATTAAACAGTTGCTCTTTGCTGCACAAAAACACCATTTCCTGACATCATCTTGATGTAAACATTATAATGATTACGTTTACCTTCGTGAAAAATCAGTCACAGCTGTGCATGATGATGTTTACATTTCATATTTCAGGTGGGTAATATGAGTCATGACAAGTGCTGCTCAAGAGAAACAACAAAGCGTGATTGCTCCATGTGGATAATGTCACTCTGCAGAATCCAAACAATAGAACATGATGGCACTTCAATTTGAACTGCATTGCTTAGTTGCTTTTGTCATGTAATCAAACAATATTGCAATCAGTAGCTTTTAACTCAGTCCAATCAGGAGCAGTCACTGCTTATGGCATCTCTCTTTATTTCATCCAGTTGTCAGCGGAAGACAAAATTATAGCAAACTCCCCTTTAAGCAGACACTTTCCTGCTATCAGGAAGAAATGCTGCAAATGTTAATTGTTTAGACATTCCATTAGTTGTCATACTGGAAGATTCTTCTTGATCAAACTCCTGATAGTGCTTGCGGTGTGATTTCCCTTAATTCACGTCATGACAGTGTTGGCATGGTGACACTGGTGTGTGTGAGAGCAAAGGCAACAAAACTGAAAAAGATGCAGCAGTGCAGCGCCCAATTTTTGAAGCCATCGGGGAAGATAATAATAGAACACGGTGTCAATCAATTCCCCACGATGTAAAGGAGGGTTATGTAAGCCCAATAAATTAAAGTGAAGATTAGACACAGATTTGCTTGTGAACACAGGCCAAAGAAAGGTGCCCTTTACCGACACTGCTTTTATCTCGTTAGCCATCTGAGCGCAGTCATTCTTCTGCTGCCTGCACGAACCGGCGTGGAAGCCACGGCACGCACTGGTGAACACTTCACTGTGTGGCATTTCACACTGTCGCGATGAACAGAAACGACCTGCACTGCCTGTGAGTGCATGGTTTTTTCAAAATCAAGATTGTAGGTGATTTAGTGGGAACAAGGCAGCCGTGGAAAGATATGGCTGTGCTGCAGTTTGAGCAGAGGATTGAACTCAGAATGCTGATTGAAGTTATTGACTTGAATAATATTTATTTATATGTTTAAAATTAAAAATATAATGAAATAAAATCTAAATACAAGATATAAATGCAGTTCTGGGAAAGAAAAAAGACTCAAGAAGTAAAAACAACAATGAGTTTTATTTGTATTAAGCATCAACAACAATTCATCTTTACAGCTCCGTGAATGCAAAGTAAACACACACAGTTTATCACTTTTTTTTGCACTTCATTGTCTTATTGTGCTTGTGGAAGACGATTTTATTAGCCTATTATTTGATTTAGTTATTTTGCAGTGAACAAGCATCCTTCCCGAAGGACGCTTCACAGTATAAACGTCAAAACATTTCACATACTGTACACACATACTGTATCTGTTTGCACAAGTGTTTCAATTGCTATGAACATGTCCTCCTTTGGGACTTACAGAAGGTGTTTGAAAAAAATGTAAGAAAAATGTAATGCAAAGAAAAACAGGATTCACAACGTTTAGTTTGTATTTGATATTCTTCAGTTGGATCTTATGTAAACAGGTTCGACTGCTGTTATGCTGGCATTACAAAAAAGTTTTTAATAAGGCAAAGTGAAGAACATATCAAAGCAGTGTCACGACAAAGGGATGAATTTAAAGTGAGGCAGACAGTGTAAACAGTTCAAACAAACCTTTATCAAAAACACTCAAAGAAAACTACAATAACACATCACAGCTATATACGCCATGAAAGAAAACATAAATTAATGAAAGTGTCACTTCTCCGACTCCCTCCATCCTCGTGCGTTCCTTCCGAACTTGTAAACAAGTCTGCGTCCGTCAACTCGCTCCAAGATAGA
>JAPZDX010000022.1:9891705-9918374 GCA_029783625.1 Naso annulatus
TTGCTATAAGTATTACATGAGCTTTTTTTTTTTTTTTTAAATCAATGTTTTTCTATGCATTTTCAGAATTGTACAAAAATAATTTCAATTTGGCATTTTATTTCAATTACCTTAAAAAGGAACTAGTTTGAGGAAGAAACCAAAGCACTAGTTTTCTCTTTAACTGAACATTTTAACATAATGTGCATCTTTTGTGTCTTAGAAATTTCAGTGCTGTGTCTCCATCATTGAATGCATTCATATAAAGATGAAACACGTATAAATTTTTGTTTAAAAAACTTACTATTATCTCTTCACACAAGAAATTACTCAAGGAAATAATCATTTCTCCAGTTCCTTTTTTATCATTTCCTTTTACTGGGGGGACAAAGAAGGAAATGAATGTGACAACATGTGGGGATAAGTACAAGTTATAGAGATTTATGTTATAAGCATGTTTAGTCAGGATGCGCTAAATGAAATAGGATCTAAATTGCGTAGAATTGCATGCACGCCCTCCTTCTTTGTTTGATCAAAGCTGGATGCAGCTCTTTTTCTCCATCAGAGCGCAGTTCAACACATTAAGCTTCTGTGCAGATGGCTGAAGTTCTAGAAGTTAACCAATTTGAGTGTATTTTAGAAGGATGCAATGTTTCCCTGAGTTTTGGATTTTTGGGGTTTATCATTATTTTAGTAGTTTTTCTGTTTACTGCCATCAAACTTTTGCTTTCATTTCTCTACGCTTCAGTGCCAGACCTCATGCAGTTACTGCATTGATTTTTGCTGTGTGTTTGTGTTTGTGTTTGTGTTTGTTTGTGTGTGTGGACTGGGTGAACAGCTCTCACTGCCTAGTTGTGTTTTAACTCTTATTTAAGTCCGTGTCTGTGAGCAGTGGTGTGGCTCTGGAGGAGAAATTGTATTGTTGTCGTGAAAGGTTACCTCATTTGGAGAAATGACAAAAAATATAATTTGGAGGAGCAGTTAGAAGATTATAAACACTATAAAATTCACTTGTGAGTGGACGATACAGTGACTCACAGCCTCAGAGATGACGTCTCTAATTTTAGTTCGGGAGCTAAGCATGATGGAGCACTGTTTGTACACTGACCTGAAAATGTTTAATTACATGCTCGCTGTGTCCCCTTCGCTAATAGCGAGCCATTATCTTGGACTGTGCATGGAATCTTGACATAACGATCGTAACAAAACAAACATAATTAGCAGAGGTAAGGGGGCGACAAGGATCTCCAAGCTGATTCTTTCTCTGTATGGCTTGTTTCTGCATTCAGTCTGATAGTCATTAGGGAGAGCTTGCAGGTTGGGCATGATTGGCTGAGTTTTGCTCAGCTGACTAAACAGCAACACTTGTCTTATCTGATTGCCAAGGAGATGGTTCTATCAAAGGCAACAATCGGGTAGCTTTGCCCTGCAGAATCCAATGAGATATGTGTGCTTAGTAGCATCGCTGCAGATTAGGCGGCTGAATAAAGAGAGAACTTTGAAGGAGGCAGAACAGGTGCGAGATAAAATGGGACCCCGGAGGAACATTTTCTGTTAGCTTTGACAACACGCACACATTTACCTTCACACACATGCGTGCACAACACTCTACACACACAAACATGCACACACAGCATACACACTTTACACCTGAAGTAGGTACATGAACTCACACACACATTAACACATTCAACCCAGAAGTAGCAGAACTGGGGGGAGGGTATCAGGGAAAAAATGGCCTTCTGTTAAAAAAAAAAAAAAAAAAGCGTTTGAAACTTTGTTTACGACCTTGACAGCGCTATTGCTGCTTCACCTCACTTCATTCCCGTCATGCACACAAGCATACAGTACTGTAAAATCTCGATCCATCAATCCATATTCAACAGGCTTCTTGTAAACCATTCCAAGGGTACCTTTATATGAAACATTAAACACAGCTTGGCTGGCGTTTTGTCTCCATTTATCTGCACTTCACTGTGACCCCAATTACATTAGGTAAACTGCTGATTCAAACAGCAAACTTTTAACAGACTATTAACAACAGTGGCAACAACCCAGACTGAGTCGAGAGTAGCAAAGCGAAACATTTCTGCGTGATATGTTAATGTGAAAACAGCTCCCTGATGTAGCATGATTAAATCATGCCAAATGTTTGTTTTTGTTCCCTCAGTAATGATGATCATTGACTGTTTGTACGATTAATTTGCATTTAATAAATATGAATGTTGGTAAGTATGTATCATGTCCGCTGCATGTAATAATCATCTGAGATGAATGCATTAGACTGGTGGTTTATTTTCATCCTGCAGACTATGATGTAGAATATGCCAGTGAAGAAAGTTTAAGTCTAAGGTGAAGTCGAGCCAACATTTCACATTTAACATTTCAGCAAGCTGACATTTGGCTTTCTCCACAGGTGAAACACGCTGAGGCCAACTGAGGTCGCATTGGCATGCGATGATAAACTCTAAAAAGAATTGCGTAAAAGGGTCACATAAGTTTAGAATGATTCATTCCCTTTTGTCTTTCTCTCATTGTGGCACTGAAGACTGTGATGTATTGCATCTGATTCTCACTGAGAATTCCATTGTCTGCTAATGTGGACGATTGTGCATGGGTAGTACAGGACAGCTCAAGTGCTGTCAAGCTGTCCTTTATTTCACACATCAGCGCTCTCTATGCCTTCATTATAGGCATGACGTAAATGCTTTGTGGATGGTTTATGTAATAGAATACTCACAGATAAAGGCACATTGCACAATTGGCTGCACATGAAATATGATTTACCTATTATGATATCAAGACTGGAGAATTGTATGTCATTTCAGGTCGTGCGTCCCATCTGCATGCTCCAGAAAAATGCATCTGTGTCAGCCTTTATAGGTAATGTGCATGAGGCTGAGATAAGTGGTTGCAACACATCGTATATGTGGCGCTCTCTGGGGGAGCACAATGAATAAATCATATTTTATTGAATATACCAGACTTTATTTGAGGCTATGCTATTACTCATTATGTGATTATAGAAGTTAGATTTGTGAATGTGTGCTTTTACTGATACGTAAATTTTCAGCAACCTTCAAGAGAAAAATGTCAGCACCAATGAAAAACAACATCTGATTCCCAGTTGGAAAGTTATTTCTCTTTTAGAAACTGCTCTTTCTATCACCTTGTTTTTTTTTTTTTCCTGATGTGCAAACCCAACATCACTTTCCATCTTCGTTGCCCCATCTCTATCACTCCCACTGCAGACACCTAAAGTTCTGTTCTTCCACCCGGTGTCCTTAAACATGCACCTGCCCTTGACAAGTGAAGTTGCCACTCAGAATCCATCTTATGTCACAAATGTAGTCAGCGGTTCCCAAATCACTGGTGCAACACCTCTGTATGACAACAACACACCATTAGTGGTCTCCAGTCAACATGTGCACTTTTACAAGACTGGGAAGGTTCTCCGTAGGGAGTTATCTACTGTGTGAGTTTGTGTGTGTGTGTGTGTGTGTGTGTGTGTGTGTGTGTGCGCGCTTTTTCATTTCCTGTAACTCCCGTGAGAAAAAGCATTCACTCTATCTAAGAACACAGCACTGAGGGCTGGTCACACCTCATTAATCAACCAGGAATCCTTGTTTTTTGCTGCCATACACCTGTACCCTTTGTAACAATCTCCACAAATCTATCAACACATAAGGAAGATACAAGGCCGGGCTGCCCGGTGTGTGTATTCACACGCGTGTGTGTGAGAGTGAGGCAAAACGAGCTTGATTTAACCACAGCTTCACCGTCTTTGTCCTTCCCCGTGTTCTCCTTGTGACTACCGTACAGGTCAGCCCTGATTTATAATTGGGTCCAGAGTGGGACACTGGGTACGTAGATAATGGGTTGCCCCCATCTTACACACACACACACACACACACACACACGCACACACACATAAGACCTCTCCTTCTCCTATAATCCATTCTTTTTCTTGAAGGCAACACACAGTCATTCTGTGCGTGTGTGTGTCGCGTGAACCTATTAAGAGGAAGTTAATGTCCCATCATGCCCACCAATACAACCCTCTAATAACCACATCACATGATAAAATGAACTCTGACCGTGCTTGACTGATAGCTTGGTTTCAAGACTTTCTTGGTTTCCTGTGAAGCTGCTCAAAAAGATGTAAAACCACTTTGTATCATAATGTGTGTGTGTGTGTGTGTGTCTGTCTGTCTGTCTGTCTCCTTGCAACTGCTGCACAACCCTTTATTCCGGCCTTTGCCTTAACCACAAGGCCGTACAACAACAATATCCGCCTGAAGAAGAGAATGAAGCTGAGTTTGAGTATTCACCTTCAGATGAGGTGGCACTTCACGCAATTCAGCATGAGAATGGTTGTGCTTTCCTGCACGTTCCTCTCTGTTTGTGCTTGTGTGACTGAATTATTAATACTTGACAAATGACAGCCATTTTGAACAGACCTTCCACTCGACATCGATTAAATATAAACAATGGGCATGTGTGAGCGAATGTGTTTCTACCACTGCCACTGGAGCAGCAAGCCACTTTGAGCTGGGGAGAGGGATGCAGAGATTGTGCGTGATGGCAGGGGTGAAATTTATAGCGCCAGACAGTCACTTGGTATGCAGGGAAAGGACAGGCAAGACTGTTCTCACATAATTGTTCCATCATCATGCTCTCAGAGATATGCTTTCGTTTATAGGATTTTTGCTTTGTTTTGTTTTGTCTCTGTTGTTCTGTGTGTGTCTTTGTTTGCTTGTGAGGGACAAAAGGAGAGAGCGAGGGGCTGTGAAGAGGGCATACAGAGTGAAAATGGAATATAGTGAACACATGAGTACAAATTTGGGTTTGTAAGAAAGGAGAAGAGCAGTGGCGAGAGTGGGTAAAAATGGAGTATAGAGTGTATGACAGCACTGTGTGTATGTGTCCGTGTGTGCGCGCGTCTGCATGAATCTATGTGTTCACCTGTCCACGTTCACCTAGGAGGGAGAAAGCTGGGAATGAGATCAAAGGCAAACAACTTTATTGGCGGTCTCCATAATTCAGCAGTTATACCAGGGGTCATAGTCTTTCCTTTGAGGTTGAGCTGCAGAGATGAATCTTTAATGCACTCCTGCCTGAGAATAATGGATGGCACGGGCCAGCTACTACCCAGCCCTGCTGCAGGAGCTGGGAGCAGTGGAGAAATGAATGGGGGTGAGGGGGAGAGTATATGCGGGACATGTATGGACTGTGGGCAGAGAGTGGAACGAACAAAGCGAGGAATGTGCAGAAGAGACAGCACAAGAGTGTGGATTTGTGTTTGCTTTGTAAAATATGTCACCTCCTGTTCATATGTTGCATATCTTGGCTTCCTGCATGGCTACAGTATGTGTGTTATGTGTACAAGAATGTGCTGCACGCTTTATCTCATGCTTTGCTGTATGTGGATGAGCTGAATTTCCCCGGATGACAGTCTTTTCACAGCTGCCTAGCTTCGAGGTGCCCTTAGGGTAGGGGAATGATTGAGCCGCACCACCCTCCCCACTATGACCCGCTAAGCCTCTCTGCCCCCCTGTGGTCCCCTCGCAGTCCCGCCCCTGTCCACCTACTCTCCTTGCACCTGGACCGGAACAGCAGACTCACTAACACACTATCTCAATGCACCTAGAGGAGGGGAAATGTTCAGAACATCCAAGGGGAGAATGAACAAACCTGCAGCTAAAGCAGAAGCATTGTTTTTTATGGCTTGGCACAGAGGACAGTACCAATACGAAGCTTTAGAGTTAATGTCATTGATAGTCTCAGAGAAGGATCCTTTTAATTGGGCTTTTTACTCACTGGCAACAGACATATTGATATCTATGAACTGTATAGCCTTAGTTTTCTACTCATTCAGGTATGTTAATTACCTGTTACTCAAACATAAACACTGTCAATGTCACAAGTATACAAATAGGTCTACTACGGAGACAGCAATTTTTTATGGTGAATGTTTGCATTAGCCATATGTTATCTCCCTTATATGCGTCTCTGCACCCATAAACAGGCAATCTCTAAGTTTAAGTACCCCATGTTTATATCCCTGACGGCCTAGATGAGCTTTAGTCCTTCTGATGTTTAGAGTGCTGTCAGAGTGGTGTCACGCACTGCACTAACATGCTAACGTACTGCATAGCTGTGCCTGAGGGGACGGAGGGGAAACTATCACAGCGGAATAGCAAGAGTTTGTATTTTCCTCTAGTTTGAAGGTAGACTGCATTAAATCAAATCCACAAAGTGAAACATTTTTACTAAAAGTAATGTATTAAAAGGGGGATGTTATATTATTAGAGAGGGAGAAAGAGAGAGTGAGAGAGTCACACAGTGTTGTGAAACTGGGTCACCCGCAGCTGAAATGTGGAGCCGGCTCGTCTGAGCCGAAATGAGGTATAAAATACAAACAAATGAGCTTGCGATGCAATAAACCGAGCATCGCACATTGCCCCAGCCTTTTCCCTGTCTTCCACTCACACCCGTAACACACAAGCACGCATTTCACATTTCAGCTTGCTCAAGATTACATCTCAGCATCTTAGTCAATCAAAACCTCCCATTCCCTCTATTATCTCGATCTCTAAACCAACACAGGGTGGAGGCGAGGTGAGGTACGGTGAAGGGAGATGAGGGTGTAGCGATGCAGCAAGGAGTAACAGTTTTTTGGGGTGGTGACAGAGGAAGAGAAGAAGGACAGAATGAAGGAGGGAAAAACAGTTGTCCATCTATCTGACAAGGGGGAGAGAGATAGAGAGAAAAGAGAGATAGCGAGAGAGAGAGAGAGAGAGACCCGTACACCTTGCATTAGCTCAAAATATATTCCACATTCAGTGGGTGTGAAAGCAGGCAGCGGCATGGCAGCAGCATGCTTAGAATAGTTGAGGAGAGTTCATTATGGAATGACATAGACTCAGGCTGATTTGCTGAGACGAATCAGATTGCAAAATGAGACATATGCATTTTTTTTTCTCCCCTCTATTCCCGTTCCCTGACGTGCAATGAAATATTAACTCGTCCTGTATGGCAGCCCCTTAAATTGCATGCACGCCCCACACAAAGGGCCTAGCAAATGTGCCATTACCTCGTTTTAATCTGAACCATTTTCTCGGCTGCCTGCCTGCTCTCGCCTACCTAGAGGAGAGATTGTTGATCTGAGGGATTGAAACGGGGAACGAGAGGAACAATCCTGTTTGAGAGTCTTAAATTTCTCTCTCACCCAAATTTAGGGGCATCCATCAACTGATGAGGATAATGTCTTTAATAAAAAAATGCAGAAAAAATCAGGGAGATGAACTGTCAATGAGCATGCAGTGACACACAGATCTGCAGTCTGGAAAGCTCGGCTCAAAACCTTCCCGGTTGTGATTAAAATGTAGATGATTGCTGATTTTGTCACTGCTAAGATCACATTGAAATGAAATCTGCAGGTAATCTGTGCCAACACCTTTTTTTCATTGCTATTTGTATATACATTCATGCTGAACTCCATAACACAATAGAGCACACTATGCTCCTATGGGATGAAATCGCTTCTTCTATTAGAAAATTAGAAACATGCAATTATATAATATAATCAGTTTGCAAATTGGAAGCATAACTTGTGTGATCCTGGAAGTTTTAAGGCTCATCAAACTGCACAGAAGCAAAAGTTCAGTCAATGCTGCAACATTTTTGGTGGACCCCTGCATTGCACCCCTGCTGTGTCAATGGAATGGCCTCATTGAAATTAATGAGGGGGGGGTGCATGTTTTTTTCACTCAGGTCAAAAATCGGTCCGAACACAGCATTTGGTGGCGCAGTTAGCTGAAGGCTTGTGGTCAATTCAAACGTGTGGTCCTTCCATCCTTTACCATCCTTATGGCAACTCCAGCACCCTGCACAGTATATTATTTCCTTTTAATGTCTACATGCGCACACACACACACACAAAACATTTTGGTAACAAACTTACTTAAAGACAAGCTGAAATGCCTTCTTCCAGAGCGTCCACTGCCGTGTTGTGATGTATTCGCTATTCAAACAATTAAACAACCAATGAACAGGCTGTAGGGGTGGGACTTAAGTTGCTAGCAAAGCTAAGCTAACTAACGTTACCTAAACTAGCTAACTAAACTAACACTCTATCACTCCCTCTCACTAACGTTGTTACTATCACTCGCACTCTCACTCTCTCTCTAAATCTGTCGCTCTATCTATTTATCTCTCACTATCTGTCTCAATCTGTCACCTGACGGTAAACCCACAGAGATCCCAACTGACCTGCCCTCCATTTAAAGGAACCGCAAAATGATTGACAGGTGGAATGGCATGATATAACTGGTCCAATTCAACCAATGATCCAACCAATAATGGCCTGAGTCACCAATGACATCAGGGACCCAGAAGATTTTTCTTACATAAAGATGAAAGCGGCAGACTTTCATAAAAAAAATACGAAATAATTCATTTTTTGTGATACGTTTTCACATTTGACTACAGTAAGCGCAGGGATATGGTCCAAATGGGTTGAAAATGCATTTATGACTTCAGCTTGACTTTGAAGCATCCATCCATAATGCATTATGGACATACTTATAAGGTGTTATAATGTGCCTATAGTGCTGTACAATCAGTTTTAAGCAAGGTTTGGGTTCACAGTACCCCTAACCATAACCACCTGTAAACACATTATAAGTGTGTTCATAATGTGTTACAATGTGTGACATATGTTCATAATGTGTTATAATGCACTATAGAGACAGGCTTCATAGAAAGTGTTACCAACATTTTTAGTAGAAAACACAAATAATTCCAATATGACAACAGCCTCATGGCTATCAGCAAGCAAATAAAAACTTTTCCTTAATCTTAACCACGATCCTTCTGTATTTGCTATCTTCAATCTTGCTCACTTGTAATCTCTTTCACCTTGAAAAGAGATTATCACAAAAAACATAAAGTTCTTCAAATTATTTCCTGACTTGAAAACTCCTGTTGTTGGGGCAGTTCTGTAGGATAAGTTACCCAGGCTGTTTCTATAAGTAGATTAAAATGAGCCAGATAATTTCCCAGCAGTCTAACTCATTGTATTTATTGTATCCAGCAATTGTGCTACACCTGCACCTCTGGTTCCCCTCCTAATGCTCTCTCAAGGATTTTGTTGGGGCTTAATTAGCCATGTTGATGGATTGTATAGACTGTGCACTAAGGTCCTTATGCAGTGTGGTCGACTATGTGTTGTGAGAATCTCTAGAGTCTATGTTAACACAGTAGTTCCTTTACAGAGAGTGCTAGCCATTAGCAGGCCTCTCACCCAGCCAACATAGGGGATTATGGGAATAAAGGAATGAGACTTTGTGACCTTGGCCTCACACAGCTACTCCAGCATCAGTGCATCACACTGGGGTCATGTGTTTGTCTGCAGCTCTTTGTGCTGTGAGTGTGTGTGTGTGTGTGTGTGCGCGTGTGTGAATGCATGTTCTGCGCTCTAATCTGTGAGAACAAAAATAGAGAAGGGGTTCACAAATAAACACTTTCTTCAAGGGCGACCCTTTCACAAGGACCACCTATTCACTGAGACGTGTATGCTCTCTTTGGCATCGAGTCAAACATCAGAACAAGTGAGATCTGAAAATTATGTGAGTGCTCACTGCACTGCATGCTGAGTCTCTGACATTCTTACCAGGATGTGCTGAAATATCAACGGAGACAATAGGGAATGGGGAATTGCACCTCAGAGTACTCAGCGGGAAGTGATACTCTTTTGGTCTGTCTCTATCAACCAATCAATTAACATCAAATCATTTCCATGGAACTTGAGAACCCTGCAGGAGCTTCATAGCGGGCCTTCAAAGCCTCGCTGTAGTGATACCTCAAGAAAGCACTCCAAGCTGACAATGGGTTGCAAAAACACACCGGAAGACTGAAATCAATGCTCTTTTTTTTTTCTATTTACAATTCTAACCTGCTGCTGGATAATTTGACCTAGCAGCAGATGATTTCTGTCACAATTGATTTGATGTGCAGAGTCCTTACGCTCAGTTGCCAGCTGCCCTATTTAAGGGGAATGCCATACATCCATCACCCACCGAGATGAACTGCTGATAAGTATAACATTTACAAACCATTTGCTGCTTTCCTCGCGGTCTCAATCCCTCCATGCCTTGGCAAATATTTGATTTCTTTCTCCCTGTTTTGCTCTTTATCTGCTGCAGCATTTTTTTTTTTTATACCATTCTGCACCAAGACAACACAAACATATGCACGTGTTCATCCAGTGCCCGCCCAAACATGTGCTCAAACACAGACTTGCAAATGTCAAGTTGTTTGGTGCAGATGGTGGTTGCACTGATAACCAGTAGAGGGAAACAAAGCGCTGTCATTTCACCCGGTGCAGCTACTGTCATGGTGGCCCTGATGTGCTGTTATCATGCATGCAACAAGCATACCATTCAAAGAGCCTAACATCCTCCACCCACAGAGGAATGTTTTGGGATCTTGTTGATAATTTCAAGCAAAATGAGGCACAATCAACACAAAATGTGTTTATATTTGTACATGTATCTGCAAAAAAGCGATCAATTATTATAAAATCATGCTACAGACAAAAAAAAGGTATTAAAAAGGGTTTTGAGACCATATTAAAATAATCTATAATCACTGGATATAATGCTGCCCAGCAGTTTAAACTACATATTACTTTGAGGGATGAGGCCTCATTCCACATCATTCACTTCTGCCTATTAAGCAGTATAAAGGTACAGGTGATCATTCTAGAGTCCAAAAGCTTATTCTGCAATGCATTTACAATGAATCACACCAGAATGTGTGAGACGGAGAGGCCCATTTATTATAGTTATCTGAACAGTACTAGAAAGAGATTTTTCTTTCACACTTGTCATTTTCCCCCGCAATTTCTTTTTTTCTCATTCAGGGCTGAACATATTTTGCACGATAACTGAAAGCGTAAGAGTCTTGACCTGTGACCTTGTGATTTGAGTTTCAAGAGGAGAAGAGAGGAGAAGAAGCCCTCACCCCCACACCCGCCCATCCATCAATGACTTTAAATAGTGCGCATCATCAGAATGCATTATTCATACAATCAACTTGCTAATCATCTTTTATGGAGCATCATCTAGGGAATGGCTATTTTTACTTTGCTCATTTTGATGCCTTGTTTTCATTCACTTCCAGCTGAGCAGAGTGACAATAATAACAATTAGGTAGAAGCACAGAAAGCAATGGGTGATGGGAACATGAAGGGTGAGAACAAAATAACAGCAACAGGTGTTCCTGTTTATTGTGTCCAACCTGTGTATGCACATGCCTTTATTCATTTGATGTGTCTGGCTTTTAAGTGAGGAGCAGACTGTAAAAATACCACCTTCTCCCAAATTTCAGAGAAAGTTCTTTGCACCTAAAACTCCAGAAAGGGTAGTATAGAGTTTCAAGAGGTGGACTAATATGGTATGACAGGTGCCAATGTCCATCATATCACTGTGTTGATATGCATGCTGCTGCTGTAAGACAACATGTCAGGACCAAGCTTCCATCACAGCCCTTCTACAGCTGACCAATCACTCTGTGAGGACAAGTTAAAATGGCATTTTCAGCAGGATAGACAGTATGGCTCCTTTTGGAAGTGATACAGTAGACTGTTATACAAAAGAGGGGCCAGAATTTCACACCCGCAAGAAAGGCCACGAGTGGTCATTTTGACCGGCCAGATTCCAAAGTCAATCATCTCTCATGATAAATACCCGATACAGTGAGTACGGAATTTATTTATTGTGTTAGGATATCTTCTTTAAAAGATAAAAAAAATGCCTGAAATTATGCTAAGGAGGAAGAGAAAACGCCCACTTTCATCTGAGACGGATCAGTCAAAGCAGCATCCAGCTGATGCAGGTAAGCTGTGCTCTGCTATGTGTTGCTGTGCTGCTTTGAGTGACAAAAATTGCCTCTGTAAATGGAACTTGTGTCAAAGTTGCCGTCAAAGTTTTATTCTTGACAGACAATGATAGCTGCCAGGCAACCACGATGCAGCTGCCACCATGCGAAAATGTATCAGCTTAACTGCGGCAAAATCGATGAGGTCATTATGACCACCTGTGGCTGAAATAGGTAGTAGTGATCACATTTTCTTTGTCTCTAGTGCAATTTGTATTAAAAAAAAAATTAAAAAAATTAAAAAAATAAAATACAGACATTTTTAGGAAAAGTCAGGGACCAGCAGCACTGTAGCCTAATTTTTAATTCAACCGTTATATGACTTATAAATGTGAAAACGGTCAAAATGACCGTCATGGCTGTTCTAGTGTTGAACTTTTCAATAATAGAAACATTAAAGTTGTGTTCACTGTCATAAGATTCAGGGCAGCTTTGTAATGATCATGGTGGATCTGGTTGCACAATGTTAATAACTATATACACACAAACACTCACACCATAAACGCCTCTTTTCCACTTACATATGTAGTTAGTGTCCATATATCGGAAAACGCCCCTAGTGTCCAAAGCAAGGAAAAGCATTTCTTTATGGATAGACACGTAACAGTAGCAGAATCAGATTCAGAATATTTTAAAACTATAACCTTGTACTTTCTAGCTATACAAACTCACTTGTCAATCCAAATGAGCAACTGAACTGAAGAAAATGGACGGCTAGCAACAGCTGCTTGTAAGATAAGCAAACACGTTGTCATACAGTCGCAACGAAATCTACCGTCAAAAGTTCAATTTTTTTGAATGCAGGCAAATTCTGGGTCGAAATATTATGGAGGGGAGGAGTTTCACAGGTTCATCGGATATCACAGAGATTATCATAGGAATGAACGGATTTTCGGTTGAATCACCTTCTCACACGTTCGTAAGTGGAGACGAGGTGAAAGACTTTACAGCTGGACAAGACATAGCTCAAGGATCCTGATGAAATCTTGGAACGAAAGCAGTGCACTCTCTGGCAAAGGATGGAAAGTCAAACATACAGTTTTTTCTTCCTTAGTCATGATTGTCTTTTTATCAGTCATTTCTGAATTGTTATTTCTTCATTTTGTTTGTTTGTCTATTGTTGGAGCCAGAAGGTGGAATACTCATTAAATCTCATTGATGGAGGAAAATGCAAGGTTGCGCTATTTTGCATTTCATACTTGTTTGATGTTTTCATTTCTAGTGGCTCAGGCTGTTTTTTTCTTTTTCTTTCTTTTTTTTTTTTTTTACTCTTCGATTTCCTTATTCCTTATATTTTTTCAGCAGGCAAAAGATTCATATGAAGGCTTAAAACAGGCTCTGCGCGGGACAGATAGCAGAAGGAATTAACAGCCATTTCACGCTAGCACCTCGGTCGCCGAGCAGGGCAGTGTGAGAGGGAAGCAGTCTGGGTGCAGCTGGGGCACTGACGGCCCCCGAGACACTCTGTAATTGTACTGCTCTGAAGAGCAGGTAGGTGTGCAAATTACCAAATGTGCCGTGTAAGCCCATTTCAGCCAGTTCAATCGCTGTCAAGCATTTCCAATTTTTGAGCAATTTCATCTTTGGTTCATTTCCGGATTTCTCAGTGTCGTGAATGGAGCAGAGTTTTTCTCTGTCTGCCAAGTTTTAAATACAGCAGAGATGATATGTAAGATGTACCCCATCTCTCCTCTGTGCCTGATTTTAAAAACAAGTCTATAACATGACTCCATCAAATACATTCTTGTAGTTTGTAAGTGGATATCTATGTTTAACTTCTGCACACATAGATATTACACCTCTGTGATGGCCTGGAAACATTGTTTTTAAATATGCGTTAAATTATTTATTAGGTTTACAACAAGCCAGTGCTTATGTTATCATATTTAATTAAATGTGACTCATTGAATTAGATTATGAGCATTTTCTAAGTCTCCTCAGTAAAGTGGAAATATGTCCTTACATGTCCATAAGTATTATAGCGTTATATTTCTCTTGATATTTCACACCATCTTGTATTTCATTTTGCCACTCTGTCCAACTTTTCACTGAGGAGAAATTCCTTCCCCTTGATGTATTGCCTTTATATAAGAAAGTGTCAAACCTGCAAGAATGTGAAGGATTGCAGGGCGACCTGAGAGCGCCTCGGGGTGGGCAAAAAATACCAGCTGATGTCACCTGGGCTTCCGCTAACAGAGCTGCAGCCTCCGTAGGCACCGTGTGGGGTTGGTGACCAGAGAGGGAACAAAGGAAACGCTGACCCCTCGGTGCGTGACAATGAGGTGGCACAACAAAAGAAGGTAGATGGTACACAGAGTACACGTGGCACTGTGCACTGTGATTTCTATCTGGCCTCTCCAAGCACTCGCTGTCATCCGCAAGCCACTCGTGGGGCAGGTGCCAGGAAATCCAGGGCACAGGTCCTGTGAGCTGTCAGGTGTGCTGACAGAGCTGGGGTTGGGGGCGAATAGTCCCCATCACTGACCTGAAGCACTGGAACATTACATAACGTCCTTAATTAAGTAATTATATACAAATGTTTGACAAGATATCCCTAAAGCCAAAGCAACTTAATTTGCATTTTGGTTTTATATGTTTTTATGTGCATATTAAGCCTAGCTTTAGTTAGTCATAGCTAAGGCACTGTAAAGCAACATACAGAGTTTGACACTTTGGGAAACACTATTACTAGCTTTCGACTGGAGAGTCTCATTTCTGTTTGGTTAATTTGAAGCTTTAGCTTGCAACAGGTTAGCTTAGTTTAGTACAAAGACTGAAAACATGGATATCGTGGGGATATTGTCTTTGATGCTTAGAATTTTAGTCTGATGTCACTGAGAGCATGAGGACTATATTAAAATGAAGCTGTAAATTTGTAAGTAAAAATACTATTCCACAGCAGCATAATTCCCCGTAAAATGCATACTGTATGTTGAGTAAAATTTAAAAAGTAATAATTAAATTAGCATTTTCATTTCACATACTATGAAATGAAAATGTGCTTGAAAAACATTTTAAAATGAAAATGGATATGCACTTAGAAATGTTATTGTCAAAGACAAAAGTGGAAAATAATCAAATAAAATAAACAAAGCAGGGCCTTTAGCATTTTGCATTTACATCATAGATGGTATGTTAAATGGACGGAGCCACCATGACATAACTCGCTATTTCTTTTTTTGGACAACTGTTTTGAAGCATCAAAGTTGGCATGATGCCCATCGGCTTTTTTTTTTTTTTTCCCCTCCACCCAGTTTTTTGGAGCCCGATGTGCTCACCTTTGAATGACAGAGTGGAGCTGTAAAGACTAACATAAAAACTTTGTGACACAGAGTAGGTGGCATGCAGCTGCCTTCACTAAAAAACACCCAAACAAACATATCAAAATTCACTCCATGTGCAGTTATCGTGAACAGTAAATTGAGCTTTAAAGACCAAAAGTCTTTTACAAAGTTGGAACAATGTCTTAATTCTTCTGTTAAGTTTGGCATCATAATTTGGAGCTTTAGGTGAAATGACTTGCTTTTAGGGCCAGCCTCCAGTGGCCATTCAAAGAATTGTGATTTTTGGCACTTTCCCTGTTGGCTTGATTTTTCAGCCCCAAAGGTTGATTTAAATGGTCTTAGTGACAGCATGGAAATGAAATTGCGATTTTCTAACTATTAAAAAATGTACATAAAAACAGCATTTGACATTTTATTCTCAAATATTTAAACTGCTTAAAAGTTTAGGCTACATTATTGGCATGCTAATTTTAAATTTAAAAATTACATTACAGTGCATACAATGCATCCTAATTTTTAATTTGTGCATGTTATATTTAAGTCAAAATTAAACCGAAACTGTAATTTTCTATCTAAAAATTAAAAAAAATGACTTTAACGCTGTTTTTTTAAAGATTTCCCAAGCTTCAAAGTGGACAACATTCAAATATAATAAGCAAAATAACACTTTCGGTCTCTCTACATGGCAACACACTTTTTTGTCACATTTACAATGTTAAAATAATGTGTTAATCCCTTAAGGTTTGAACATGGATACATAAAAAATGTAAATTTATTTTTATATTATGTTGTTTGACTAGAACTTAGCCTATGTTTATTGATGAGACATGATATAATGTAATACATTTTTTCCCCTAGAAATTGAGCTGGTTGTGTTTTCTACAGTGTCTCAAAATTCAAGAGCGTAGCTTACCGAGGATTTGAATAAATTCAAAGGCCTACAGTATGTATTTTCCTGCCTGACTTGCTCCACTGTTGCACAACAGCATGCAGGCTACTTTGATCTTGTGTGTGAATGGAGGAATACACCATGACCCAACATCCACTTACACGAGAGTCACTGCTGACACTCAACCTGTGTTTCCAACAAATTCAATGCAGATGCAGCGATAACGTACCTGATGATTAATCGCCATGAAATTCTTTAGGGGATAGTCCATCATATTGCCTTAGGCTAAAGCCATGCATAACTAATAGTGATTTATTTATTTTTTTATTAGTAACAAGACCTTCAATTTAGATTTTTCCAGAGGGAAATTAAATCTGTCTGTTAAAGTGTGCAGGTGGGTACAAGTTAAATCGTTTGTGGGTTTTGTTTGTTTGTTTGTTTGTTTGTTTTTCAGGCTGCAGTCTGAATGACATTGCAATTCAAAATAATATCCACTAAATGGAGTAGGTATCTGACTCTGACATTTTAACTGATGTAATCATTATGAATCAACTAAATACAGTCCAGAATTCAAACCCACACCATGCTTCAGATTATTGGCTCTTATTACATTATAATACTGTTCAGATTGCAAGTTTAAAACACATAAGCAGAAAAAAACTCCTGCAGAACCATCTTGAGTCACATCTGTCACCTCCACTTGTCCAGCTGCAGTTAAGGGCTGTAATATCAGACATAAGGCTGATGTTTCAGTAATACAGAAAGTCCAACTGGCCCAACTTGAAATGTAGCAGGTGTTGTTTGTGCTTCAACTAATCATCAACACGCTGGTGTTTCAAGTTACACGATTTTTTTATTTTTTGTCTTAAATATGCTTGATATCATCAGAAAAAGATGTTGAGCTATTTGCCCACAACCTAAGACGTTTTACCTTCTCCCAAAAAATGAGGGGAAATGTTCCCTTTTTCCCTCTAGGCGTTTTACTATTCGGGTCTAGATATTCCTCATTTTTTTTCATCCCACGTTTCATTTATAAACCTGTCAGAGTGAGACATTACAATAGAATTCCTTTGTCAAGTCATGTTGCTGTGATGGCTGAACAAATGCCTCTGCGATAACAACAAAGGATAAGGACCAAAACGAAAGGAAAAAAAAACCACTTAATCCAGTGCCCACATTCCGCCACATTCAGTGGCTTCGAATGCCACTCAAATGCCACTCTATTTGGAGCGTTGCGCTGGTCACCAGAATCTATGGCGACGAACGCACCTCAACTGTAAAATTGGGCGGGCATGTTGACCCACGAGTTTCCGCTTTGGCCGCAGCTCTTCAGTATTCAGCTGCCCAACCAGATCAGAAGCAACACCGTCTCCTCCACTCATCTCACAGTAGAGAGCCTCTCTGCCCATTTCACTCAAGTGCTCATGGTCCGCAGCGCAGCGATAAGACAACCTGTTGACGTGTGCCACCTAACTCTATGTGTCATGGTCTAGAGTGTTTTTTCATTCTGTGCTTGTCATCGTGGTTGGTGGCCAGTTGCCACACTCGATTGGTTCTCTGAGTGGACAGAGATACTACTGCAGTGTTGTCGAGAAGAAAATGAAAAAAAAAAAAAATAGAGATTCACCAACAGCAATCTATGTAAGTGAGCGACTTCAGTGGATAGGCAGCTCTAGTTCAACTCACACAAGCACAAAAGTGATGAATGTCGACTTGTAGGCCTTGTGTCGAGTACAGAGACTGAAGATGAATTGTCGGTTTTACCGTCAGCTGAGTCATCGGTGAAATCCTTGACACACCTCCCACTCTTGCTCTTACTACACACATCTTGATGGCATTATTTACTCTGGGAATAGATTGAAGTCACTGCTAATGAAAACACAAACACAGGACAGCAGGCATTTAGGACTTCATCCCTCATCCACTGAGGCAGCTGAATCAACCGGGCTCTTATCTAAATGTTGACATTTGAACCTGAGAGTAATATCTTGAAGAATTATAGTTTTAAGCCGTCCTTAATGGTCGAGCCGATGGATCGAAATCAGCAGTCTTCCTGTAGCAGCAGACTTGCTGCCCCTAGAAACCATGAGAAGCGGAGAGGCTTGATGAATAATATATCCAAAAAGGAAGGCGATATGACAGCAGGAAATTAAACACACTAATACTGGGAACAGAGGACAGGACGATCAAGACTTAATTAAAGACTTTGAGGAGTAGAGGGCATGATTTAAGGCCAGAGATATACTACTTTCCTGCTGACATCAACGATGAGCTAAGGATTATGGGGGCACGACAACTGGGTGTGTTTCGGGAGACCTTGTGCCCTCATATGACTCTTGTAATGAGTAGCTATTTCTGCTGTAGGATAATTACCACCCTCATGTGTTAACATGATGTCTGGAGGAGAGTTAGCTTTCTAATAATACGTGCATTGGCAACAAGCTTTATTTCAACTCGCACAGACCTGTGTTGTTAAATCACTGGACCTTCTTGAAAGGAGCAAAATAGAAAGACAAGTTTTTTTTTTGTTTCTTTTCTCTCACCAAGCTGCTGTTTAATTAAGCGCAAGTAAGTACCAGCACTGTTCTTGGTCCAACATCCCTCTTGCTGTACAGTTGCTCTTTAATGGAGATGCACCACACATGACAGATGTTTGGGTGAGCTGAACAATCGCTCAGAAAAAATACAGGTACAATCTGTAACAAAAGAGAAATGAGGGAAAAGGGATATAAAAACTCCAGCACTCTCCCTCCAACGCTTTTAACAGTTGCATCGAGAGCCTCTCCAGGGGGGACCATGAAAACGTGGCTCAGACTGCTATTTATCTTTGCTGGCATGTTTATTTTTATTCACAGTTTCTGTCCAGCTCTTCAAGCATAATTTTATTTTGCAACTGCACGTGGTGTTGCGTGTGTGGAGCCCTCGTGTGTGTATATATAATCATCATTTGACCTCATCTAACGACGGCTTTGCGTTTCCCTAACCTCTGTGCACATGGCCACAGATGCTGAGTGTAATCATTAGAAGAAAGAGAGGAATTCTGATGATATTTACCCTGGATTAGAATATAAATTGCTGTCATGTTTATGTATTACATGGTGCTACATTAATAATACATAGTAGCAAGAGTAGTACCGAAATATGAAAGAATATGTTTTGAAAATTCTACCCTGCTGCAGGGTCCTGCTGTGATGCTTTTGGGTGGACAGATTCACAATTTCATTGCACTGATGTTACATTTTGTCATCTGCTTGTCAGGTTTTACAGTTTTAATTTTCGGGGAGCTCTAGCAGAGGAGCTCCAATCCTAGAAATGCTTTCATTTGAGGGCCAGATGAGTTTCTGTTAATACTGATTTAGGCTCTGTTAAAATCCCAATTTCTCAAAGGTAAAAGCTTGTCACTACGGCACTCATTCAGGATAATTCAATAAGCCCTCATTAATATTTAATCAAAGCAGACATAATGCCACTTCGAGGCTGAATGGAGCAGCAAGAAACAATAAACAAATGAAAAAAGAACTGATGCTTATCTTTCTCATTTAACTCCCCTCCAGTTTCACATATCTTCTGTCCGACTGCTCCCCTCTGCCTCTCTGTCTCTCTCTCTCCTACCTTCACCTCCCCCTCTTGTAGATAGTGGATGTAAGGTTGATAAATGGAGCTAATTGTTTTATGGCATGGCTGGCCTGATGCTAGGAGCGCAATCAGGCTGAATGAGGAGGCCTTGGGGAGGCCATTACCCTTCCCATTGTTATAAAGGACAGGAGGACGAGGCTAGGCCAGTGCACTCTGGAGGGACTGGGTCACTGAGAGACGCCCTTGCATTATGCACCGCTGCAGCCTGTAAATAAAACACACACACACACTTCTATATGTACATGTATACATTTACAACACCTCTAGATTAAAGTAATAGTTTGTGCAGTTCAAGTTATCCAAGTAATGACTTTTACAAACTGCTTTCTTCAATAACAACCAACAAACCAGTCAACTGAAGCATATTTTCGCCCTTTTGTTTCATCACAATCTTGTTCAAAATTGCTGCCCTAATCAATACTTTTATATTGACGATAAATTGAATGACTATGTGTAATGTGAAAGTGGTCACTTGTAGCAACAAATCCATAGAGAATTATGACCCGACTCCGAAGTTCCTTTCAGCTCCCCAGAATTTGTTGTTTAACTCATTGTTTTGTTTCTACTGATGCATCTCTACTGTTCTCAATCACCCTCACCGTTTTCATTAATCTCATTTTCTAACACAGTAGACAGCTGTTGTCAAAAAAAAAAAAAGAAAGAAAAAAGACAAAGAATCAAAATGGATACATCGACTGTTATCTCCCTGCACAGCCTCAAACAGCAAACAGACAGAGCCAGAAAGCTAGTGAACATAATGGATTACTGTGCTGCAACATAATTCCTTAAAGCGAGCCGATCACAGCCAAAGGGAAAGGCAATATTGGCCTTTAGCTGACCTGTTCCATTTTTACCCTAATCCAGAAATGTGATCAATCTTAATTCTAAGGCGAGCAAGCCTGTAACCCACAGTGTTTCTGCCTGCGTGTTGTATTAAGTGTGGATGTTATTTAAAAGTCCATTGGCAAGCCTTTCCTGTCAGGAGGGATGCTTGTGTGTGGTTAACTCACCGCCAGTTCACAGTTCCTGCTTCCAGCAACCTACTTACTCTGGCCAGCCTGCTCCGTGATGTTTTTCTTCAGTTTTTAAAGGAGTTTATACAGAGTTTGTGATTGTGATTATGATAAGATTGTTATAAATTCACACTATACCAGCCGGCTATCTGGTATACCAGGAAAAATCCCTGTTGGCTGCTGCCATCCAACCCTGTCTGTCTTTTTACCTGCGTGTGCCTTCTATTCTGACATCCCAGCATCACAGCTCATTAAATAACATGGCATTACATCAAATACTAACGTTCAATGACAGTCTTTATGTAAGGTTTAGGTGGTGGATAGTGGTGCGCAGCACAGACATTCATGTGGAAAACTGTACTTTTAGGTCCATTACGGACTTTAAATAAATGCTTGTGTTCCTTTACTGTTATTACCATGTTAAGTTGGTAACCTTATCCAGTAGGCTATACACTATTTGCTATATTGGTTGAAGTGATCTTTACATTCTGACAGCAATCAATAATCATTAGCTCTGACAACTGACAGAAAAAGACCTGTCATCTGTAGCTGCTGTAATCCTGTAAAAACTTCGACTCATCATTGCCGCAAGGTCCAGATGGAAAGAACCAATCAAACGTCTCCCTGCACGTACTCTACCCCTAACGTGCAGCAGCCTGCACTCAGAGCACTTCACTGCTGCCGGAGGTGTTCCTCATCTACCAGAGAATGGCAGAGAATGCTCAGCCGAAATGATCACTGCCATGGCTACTTGTAATTGCTAGCCCTGCTAAACAGGGCAAGAAAAGACAGAAGCAGAGAAGCTGCGATGATAAAGAGTTTAGATGAAGCAAGAGGACAAAAAAGAGTAAATTTTGGTATCACTAATTAGTCAAGGTGACAACTGCGGGAGTTAAAAGGTCTAGAGAGTGTTTTTTTGGTTCTTACATTCATTATTTTAACGCAAGATGTTTTCATACCACTGACTGAGACATGAGGTTAAGTTGAAAGTGATATTTTTGACTGTCTAACTTTAAAATTGTCATACAGTCATTTTACTGTATGCAATCACAAGCCAGCTACATGTGCATAGATTTATGGAGGTGTACTTTATAACTGTCAAGTTATATGGTCATCTATGGAAGCATTAAGCAGTCATGGATTTTGTTTCCTCTGTTTTCTCAAGATCACTAGTTAAATCGTTGTTATTTTGGGATAACAAAGCTCCTTTTTCTCGTGATCTCGAGATAATGAGGTAATTTTAACTTTTTAAAATTTATTTATTTTACTTAGATTTATTAACTTCATGTGGGAAGAGCATAAAAAGAGCATAAATGAGATCCTGTGTGTGTACTTTGTCCTCATTAGAATAAAGTTTTGTGCTGATGTGGGCATATATAAGGTTTAATTTTAGATTGTTATTTGGCAATTAAGTGACAGTGCATCTCAGGTAATGTTGCGGAGTAATGCCAAAATAATGTTACCTGTAGTGTAAAAATTATTTTCAGCAGTGAGTAATTAAGTAAAGTAATGCATTACTTTTTTTAAAAAATAAGTAGAAACGTGTAATACATTACTTTTTTGGAGTAACTACCCCAATACTGAAATAAAAAATGACAGTAGGCCCAGTTACAATCATTATTTGTAACCTTGGCATTAATGCAAAAATATTCTATTTTGGATCACAGAGTGGTTAATCCTTTGGCTAATTAAATAATGCAGCAAAATTAAAGTTAGTTGTATTTTTCGAACTTCAGGCTCAGATCATCTTTCTTCTACACTGTGTTTGTAAAGCACTTGGTGCACTCACATTGACTGCTATCTTAATAGTGATAGCTAGTACAAAGATTATTGCAATTGGAGCCGTTATGATGTGAGAAAGGCTCTTACACATTTCTATCAAGGATAAAGTCAGCAGAGCAAAGGTTGTTACACACTGCAGGCATCTGTAGTGGCAGGAGGTGGCTTATAGTCAGACCTGCCTGAGTTTTCATCCATCTTTTTTTTTTTTTTTGCACATCCTGAATTTCAGCCAGAGAAAGTCTGAAAGTAAACATCAGGTTCATAAAAAGTTCATATGCTTAACCAAGATAGAAGAGCTGGCGTAGTGATAAAGAGAATGTGCTTAAGTATGACTGAAACAGTTTTTTGGGGAAAAAAATGAAGCCATGCTTGGATTGCTGATATGCTGTAAATACAGCACACAGCAGCATTCATTCACCTGTTACGCACTTACTCCCCACCATTGCCACTGCTTAGTCACTGACTCATAGATCATGAATGCTGTATTTTAGGAAACACATTAGTTAAGTGGTATACTTGTGTTTAAAGATGAGTTATTGATGCTTATTACATGGCTTTGTTTAGTACTTGATTCTGATTGGTCAATCACAGCATTCTAAGGTGTGTTATTTCTGTATAACAGACCATTGCTATGAATAACAGACCTGTTTGGACCCGGCTCATCCTCTGAGTTATATCAATCTGCAGAAAGAAGTCCGGCATCTGTATCATCTGTTCACTGTGAAAAGGTGAAGCAACAAGCTGAGGATGACATGTTTTCAATGCATTATTTAATGTCACAGTTTTAGGCATGTCCACTGGTTTAGGAGTTTATTCCTTGAAGATAGAGCTGTAGCCAACTGCTGCAAGGGTAGCGTGGCTCCTTTAAGTGAGTGTGGTTAAACAAAGGTGAGAAACTGGTGAGTTGTATGTGTGGAGCGACTGGAAGAGAGAGCAGGCAGTTAGCAGTTGGTGTAGCAGTTTACCAGTTGTCTCAATGAATTGAGCCAACTTAAACTGTTGGTAAATTAAGACCGCAGCCTCTCAAGACCAAGGTGGAGTCTCCCATATCCTGCTTGACTACTGCTGGTAAAGTGAGGCAGAAACAACTTCGGACCTGTTTCCCAACCACGGTCCGGATCCTAAAACACAGGACACAGCTGATTTTATAATGGTAGACATAAAATCATTTTTAAATTGGTAAAATGATATTTAAATCAATATTTTGTGACATACTATTGATTTGTTTAGTAAATAGCCACGTAATAAGCAGGATAACGTTGAGCGAGTCGGTCATTATTGTGAAAAGAACCCCGTCAGGCTGATGCCAGACCTCTCCGCTTCGAGTCTGGGTCCAGCATCACCCTGTCAGGGTTTTTTGACAATAAAGACCTACTCACTCAAAATAATCCCTTACTTATTTGATTACATGTTATTACATAGCCTTTTTGGATGCTCTCCTCTAATGAAAACACATGTTAACTGGAATTGTCCTGTGCCTCGTTTCTGGAAAATTCCGATAAAATCAACAGAAATATATCCACTCTGCCTTGATGTACTGTCAACAGTGACTGCACATATGCCAACTGTCTGGGCTCCAAAAGCTCGGCCTGAACCGAGGCAAAATCCAGCTCCTCTGCCAAAACACAGCACCAGTTGGCCTCATTGGAAAACACTGCTCTTTCAGTTTATAGCCAGTGTGAACCAGGGTCAGGTGTTCACTCAGGTGGACAGTTAAGAACACAACCCAGGCTGTGGACCAGGCAAAGACAATGAGGTTTTCTGAGTGATAAAACACTTTTATATCCTGACCAATCACATTCACTCTCCAGTTAAGAGTGAGGATCTTGTCTTCGGGAAAAAAATGGCTGGCCCTGGAGTGACATTCAACTGTCTGCTCAACTGCAGAAGGCATCTTTGGTCATGAGATAGCACACAATATGCAGGGGGTTTGGGGGTGTGTGATGGGCAAACTGAGGCAGTTTTGCCTGACTGTTAACAATACCAGTATCTGTTTCTTCTCAATTCTTCAGCAGAACAAAAGCCAGGGGGGCATTTTCTCTGTAGGCCAGAGTCGCAGAGAAGTCTTCACCTGCCTGTGAAGAACTGGACAAGAGGAGTCTCAGATGGTGGTTTATCTGTTCATATGATGTGGTCTGTGTCACAGAATTGTTAGAAATGGGAAACAATTGCTTTGACATACAGAGAACTATCCGATTAAGTTCTGACCCCTGGGGTTGACTTGAGGGTTAATGAAACTCTAAAACACATTACCGTCCAACAAGCTTGATGTTGTTTTTTATAGCTTGCACAAATTACAAATTACAAAATTGCATTACTGCATTTTGCAGTAAGCAGAAAGCAATTTGTAAGTAAATTTATAACTTTCAAATATTACCCTAATTATCTTACATGTATCAAACAATTACTACTGAAAGTTCATACACGCGCACACAGGGATCATTTTACTCTCTCTGTGAAATATCTTCTGTGTTCCCATGTTGGTGTTGTGCGTATTAAATGTCGGATACTGTTCTTTGCCGTTTCAGACATGATTAGCGGTTTCATTTAACAGATTCTTGTTTTTCACACTTTGTTCTTGTTACTTGTCAGAGAAAAACTAATTTCCTCCCTTCCCAGTTGTGTTCATGTCCTCGTGTACTTACAGTTGCTGCAGAACAATCACTTTGGATTTAACCATGGTAATCTCTCCCCTAAGAGACATCTGAACAAGGACATTTTAGGCCCAGTTTGGCATTGTGTGTCAGCTTTCAGTTCCAGCAGAAATTTGTTTCAGTGTCCTTCCAGCTTCATTAACGTTTCTGTAAGGCTCAGCTGTACCTCTGTAAACCCAACACACAGAGTGCTGCTGATGCCAAGAAAAACACAAGAGCACCACCTTTCCTGACGCACCAACAGTGGAATTGCTGAGGTCCTTCCGGCTGTCACTGCCTATTCAAATCAAGACCACACTTTTCCCTCAATGTAGTTTACTCCAATCACTGAACTCGATTACAGACATAGCTCATCAGTTTCACAATGGCCGTGGATATGAAGGGAGTTAGTTTGTCAGGGGGCAATCAGTGCCAAATGAAGAGTCTTCATGCTTTATTTCACCCTTGTCCATTAGTTAACAATGATTGTCTGTTTCCTCTAACAAGTCTCCAGCTCCCTTTGGCTCTAAAAGCTCACTATGCTCAGTTGCCAGGAAAAAAAAAGAACGTTGGCATTGTACATTTCTGCAAACCACAAAATCTTTAAGTTAGATATGTCTCATAGCAATGAACTACAATACTATACTGTGACGTAGTTCACATTACATAAATAAGACCTACCTTTTCTCATTTGTAGGGGGAAGGTGACGGTATAACAAGTAGGTGAGAGGCCTGCCAAGCAGGATACAACTATTCAGGGCCCAGTGTTGCCAACTTGGTGACTTTGTCGCTAGATCTGGCAACTTTCCAGACCTTTTTGCCGAATTGAATTGTTAGAAGCAACTAGCGACAGTACTAACAACTTTTTCTGGTCTTTGGGAGATTGTTTGTGTTGACGGCAATACATTTCAGCAACAAAGTGATGTGAAAGTATATAACTTACTCCGTTCCCCAGTTAAATGTCCTTAACAAGTAGTGGGGGCTGCTCCCCAGTCCCAAAAGCACAGTCCCAGCTGCAGTGGCAGCAAATCCGCCCTGGCTTAATGGGGTGTGTGTTAAATGTATTAAAGTCATGAAGTTATTTTGAAAATTGAGATATTTCAGCTGTAAAATTCAAAGCAGCTGTCCATTCAATTCTGCTTTATGATTCTAGTTCTTTTTTCATTATGAGTTGTTTTGATCAATGTGTGACATAATATAAAATGAGGATCAACAGAAAAAAGGTAATTTGTTGGTCTAAACATATTTAGGCTATTTTTCTCTCACTTTTTGTCTCTCACCGATCGTCTCCATCCTTTCCCCGCCATTATATGCAAATTATGTATTATGCAAATTAGTTGATGATGTCATCCATCTACTTTTAGGGCAGTCAATAGTTACTTTCTTTACTGACACTGTCAGGACCACTTAGAGATTCAGAGTTTCTACCGACAAATCAGACATTGGTGATCATGTTAATATTTTCCAGTTCTGTTTATGGCCACAAAACTGTGAATCTTTAACCAGTTAG
>JAPZDX010000022.1:9938005-9950820 GCA_029783625.1 Naso annulatus
TCTAGGGTTTACAGAGAATGGTCCGAAAAAGAGAAAATATCCAGTGAGCGGCAGTTCTCTGGGCGAAAATGCCTTGTTGATGCCAGAGGTCAGAGGAGAATGGCCAGGCAGGGTGATTAAGTCATGGGGTGTGTAAGTGTTTTAGAAGCACATGTAAGACGCGCCCGCAACAGAAGCAGGAAAGCAGGACAGAGACGGAGAGTCACTCAGGACAGCGATCTGGATAAAAGACGCTTATACTGTTCTGACATTAAACGAGTGCACATATAAATTACACAAATGCCATAAACAGCCACAAATATTTTTTGAGAAAACAACATGCGACAGTATACTGATCCTCCCACGCATTTATTTCACAATGTACCGACACAGGTAACGGAGTGACGACGTAACGTTATCAGCCCACTTATGAAGCTTTGGGTGTTTACGTGAAGAGCGCTGTAACGTTAGTTCCCTCCCCTTACACAATAAAATAAGATCCTTTATTAGTCCGACAGTGGAGACATTTTGCTGAACAGCAGCAGTAAATTGGGTGGTAGAAACGAAGCGGTGCACTCGGAAGAAAAACTTAACAAATAATAAGTAAACACGGGATCAGCAGCACTGACTGCCCTCTCTTCCCTCTGCTACTGACACAAAACACGCATGCGCCAGGAGAATTTTTCTGGATGGACGGGGGAGTCAGCTGTATGCTGTGAGAGAGCATTAGAGCCAGAGAAGCAAAACTTCAGAGCCAGTTAGGCTTTATACTAGATGTTGGCGGTAGCCGTTCACTACACAAAAAAGATACATCGTCTGGCGCCCCTGTTACCATTTTGTGCCCAAGGCAATTGCCTAGGTCGCCTGTACGAGGAGCCGGCTGTGATAAAATATTTTGATATTTTGGTAGGGGAAACACTGTGAAGACTATCGTACAACTTCTAAAAGTGCTCCGTTCTCAATTTGATGCGGGAGACTATAATTTTGACCTCATCTTGTAAATTTATGATTTTATTCTGCTAACATCACGACTTTATTCACATAAATTTACCACTTTATTCTCGTAATTGTCATGGTTTGGGGTTTGATTTCATTGTTTCCTGTTTTATTTTGGTAGTTTTATCCTTTTGTGTCAGATCTGCCTTTGTGTTTCCTGTGCTGTCTTGTTTTCCCTCCTTTTTGATTGTCCTTATTGTTTCCACCTGTTCCCCATTACCTTGTGTACTTAAAGTCTGCATTTCCCTTTGTTCTGGGCCAGTTCGTCTTGTCATGTTTTGTCAGAGAACCTACGCCATCTTCATGGCACCTTTCAAGTCAGGTTTTGCTCTATTTTGATAGTTTGTCTTGCTTTTGCTATAGTCTTGTGTTATTTTGATACTTTGTCTGGTCTTTTCTTTGTCATAGTAGTTTTTCCTCTGAAGAGTGATTTTTTTTGTTCCAAGTGTCAGAAGTAATTTTAAGCTAAGTGATTCTTTTATTTCTGATAAAGTTTTTCCTCCGTTGGAGTGATTTTCATTTGTACTTTATTATTAAAGACTGTTCTTTTGAACCTCATTTATCATGTCGTGCATTTGGGTCCAAGTCCTACTTCGGTTGTGACAGTAATATTACGACATAATTCTCACAAATTTACAACTTTAACTTCATAAATTTCCGACTTTGTTTTCCTAAATTTATGACTTTATTCTTGTAATATTATGGCTTTATTCTCATAGCTTTACGACTCTCTCATAAATTTACAACTTCATTTTCACAAATTTATGACTTTATGCTTGTAACCTCACAAGTTTATTTTTGGAAATTTATGGCGTTGTTCTCATGAATTTCTGACTTTTTTCTCAAAGTCTCCAGTTTTTTGCACAATCCATAACCATTTATTTATTCTCTCTTTTTTTTTAAATAAATTGCATTAGAATGTAATCTACTTCTGTGTAAAATATCAACTCTACCACTGACTACCTAGACCCACATTAACCTTATTTAGTCCCTTACCCAGATGTGGTCTAATTTCAACCTAGTATTGTTAATATTAACAATTAGGGCTGTCAGTCAGTTTACTTGCATTTGAATTGTGGTTATGATGACAATGATGCTGTAGATGACAAAGAAGCAAGAGAAGACAAGACTTACGGGTCAACACAGGTTCCGCTTGGTTCCTGGAGTCATTTGAGGTTTAAGGTTATTTTTGAACAGATACTCAGTAGTTTTGAAGTTTTCGGTAATTGTGCCCAGAAATAGCAAAGCAGGATTGAAGACGAGGAAAACAATCAGCCTCATTCATCAGCAGAGTACTGTCTGCAGTGAAGAGCTTTCAGTTCAAGATACAATATTTCATTACTATGTCGGCATAGCTGCAATAAATAGGAATTTGTTTTGCTGCTATATATCAGAATGTCAGTGTAGCACCAAACACACACACACACACACACACACACACACAGTTGGCTCAGCAGCTTGTTTAATGACAGTGCCTTAAATGTGCATGTAAGACCTGATTCAACATCATATCAAACTCACAAGTAAAATGCTTGTAAGCAGTTTGTTGTGTAGCAATTGCATTTCCTGTTTCCTAAATTTTTTTTTTCAATAAACGCTAAGTATATATCTCTCTCATTACTGTGATAGACTGACTTTTCACTTAAATTACATTAGTAGAAAAAATTTAGCCGCATCACTAATATTACATTACGCCACAGCAACAAAAATACAAATTTCCTGGCAGTTTCTACTAAAATGACATATTTGTCTCCAAATAGCTCTAGTCAACATTTTACTGTAAGTGTTCAATTTCTGGGCATCTGGCATATTTAACTATTGGCAACAGTGCTCACATACATTTTGCAATGTATCATAGTTTGCTGACTTGTGTAACTAGCCAATCAATGAGATAAACTAAATTCAGACAAACAGTAACAGTGTATAGGAATAAAAGAAAAAAAGAAACTCTGTCTCTAGCAAAAACTTAGACGAGTATCAGAGAGGACATTGGCACACAGACGCATGCCAGTGAAAACACCATCTGCTAACATTTCAGATCGTTTCAGAGTTGGTACCAACACACAAAAAAGAACTGTTCATTCTTCTTGCTTTTCAAATCCCCTGACCACTCAAAGTAGTGTTCTGTGAGTTCTGAGGCATATGTTGTATTGATTCAATCCATGTGCTACACTTGTTTTTCTGTGGAGGTCTGAAGATCTAAAGATGGAGGTTTGGTCTACTCTATGACTTGCAGTGGGAAACGGATGCTGAGGAACAGGATTATTCTGTGCATTGGAGAATTGCACAAACAGCTTCTCATTCTCTGCAACAGACAGTCTGTAGAAAAGGTTTAGAAGAATAGCATGGCAAAACATAAAATGATAGACTACGGCCAATAATAAATGTTAAATCAAAAACGCAAATCGAAAATTGCTTAGCTGTTACCTATTTGTCCCAAGTGGAACATCAAGGTAAACGATAACATCAAAACACTTGAGTCTCAGATCAATTTGTCTGTTGCTGGAGGTGATAAAAATAGACCAGGACGTGTGTTAGGTTTTCACTGAAAGCCTTTCCAACTGATGCCAGACAGAGTGAAGACTCACATTACAGTGTGTGTGCTGAAGGCCAAAATACAGCCTACATACAGTTAGGATGCTGCGAGACACAACTAGCAGGACAAAACCATAAAATACCTCGCCAAAGGGTGCCTGAACCTCGAAATATGGAACATTCTGAGAGGTGACCATCTCTCCATTGAAAAAATGCTCCTTGAGCAAGGACGCTAGCCCCTTACTGCTTCAGTGAGACTGCTCCATGGCTGTCAGACCATCAGGGCTTTTGCTCCAGAGAAGAAAAGACTAAAAATGAGCACACAATGGTGCATTGTGAGCAGGCAAGAAATCAAATGATACATTAAATTGGCTGGATAACAATCTTCTCAGACAAGACATAATAATGACAGTTTAAATGGACAAAAACACAAAAAGGGCAAGACATGCACAAAAAATATGGGATAGAGGGGTACAGATTATGACAACAGAGTCTTTTTTTAGATTTTCCTAGACAGGATCTGATGGGGTTCCAAGGACTATCTGGACCTCCAGGTCTATGAACGCCTTGGAGAATTACAGCAGCCTGCTCCATTGAAATAAAGCTCATAAAGTCCTTTCACCAGTTCTCCATAGTGAAACAGCTTGGTTTGCATTGTTTCCAATTTATTAGGATAGTGCTCTTGCACAGTGTCCTGATACCAATGCCAGTATCGGAAAATGCCTCCGATTCCGCCGAAAATGCCGGTATTGGTGAGTTCACCGGTCTGTGCACCAATCTGAAACCATGTGACATATTAGCTGCTGTTTGGCAGTTTTTTACACAGGAAAGTCAACCCCCAGTAAAAAGGTGATGCATAAGGAATTAGATTTTCCTAGATTTTAGTTTTTAAGTTGCTGTTGCACCACTGTTTAATAGTGTTTTATTTGAATCTTTTTGTTTTGCTAAATTATTATTACACCTTGAATTTTAAGGGAATTGTTATTTTTATCTGTTGGTATCGGATCAGTACTCAGTACCTGCCGCTACACAAGTTTGGGTAACAGAATTGGTATCGGGAAGGAAAAAATGGTATCAGAACATCTCTATCTGCTTGGCTGATAGGAATGCTGATGCTACAGTATGATCCTGTGCACAATTTTTGGTTGTGCAACGTCCATTTTCACACCTAATATAGAAGTTATTGGACAAAGCTGCTTCACAAAAGGACAGTGACATAGCAAGTGTGTCAGGGTACCCTCTGCCTCACTACCATGCCACCACAATCCGGAAAATGTGCGGTCAATTTTGTTCAGTGTGCATGGTGTAATGTACACCCGGTGTAATATCTTTATTTGCAAAATCTTACATCCGACACATTTTGACACTTTAGTTTTTAAGTGCTGCATCACATTGTGATGTAGATATGGGTGAACCTCTATCATTTTGCCACAGTAGTTTTGCTGTCAGAGGAGGCAGAGCACAACAGCCTACATTGCTGAGACTGGGTAACAATCTTCTTATTCCCAGATACTTGAAGTGACAGGTAATAGCATATTAGTTATTTATTAGCAGCTGAAACCCTTTATTCATTCAAGTATTTTGTGACTAAAATCGCCTTTTCTTATTTACGATTGGCATTTTGTAATTTATCTTCCAAACTGGTGTTCTCCACGCAAAAAATTTAACCATTATTCAAAATGCAACACTACTTGAAGCAGTAAATAAAGAACGCAATATTCACGTCTTTCAAGTTGATTATGCAGGCACATTGTCACATTAAAATGAACCACTGCAGCCTGCACCTGCACAGTATACACTTTTAATGCAAACAGGCACATTGAAAGTGTCTTCTTACCAATTATATGGTGAAGGACAAGAGAGAGTAAGTGATTGTTGAAGCCATTTGGGTGACTTTATGGTCTGTTCAATCACCAAAAATAAAAGTTTGCCACTAATGAAAAAGTCTTTCACATTGCATTTAACTTTATATTCTGTGAAGTTAATTTTTTACAGTTGGTCTACTGTGCGTAGTTTTAATAATTAACATTCTTCTATTTGAAGAAATGTTTGATATTGCTTCCAAATTGACTCTTTCAGTGTTGCTTGTTTGGGAGATTTTAATACAGGACCCTATTACAGAAAGATGTATCCATTACAATCTTTATATCAATGCCACATATTGGATGGGGTGAAAATTGTGGATGACCACCTCCCATTGCTTAGGTTAGGTTGGCCCAATGTGGCGGCGCTCAGTCGCAGTGGCTCGGGACTAACCTTCCACTCTAACCTTGCAATTTTGTTGTACAATTCATTGTATAATGACAATAAAGCTGCTTTACCTTTACCTTTTACCAGGAGACTTAAGGAGCAGCTGGTCTAAACAACATTAGTTTCCAAGCAAAGGTGAAAAAGGGGTAGCGGGGCAAGGAACCAGATGAATTAAATGTATGTGCGTATGTATGTGTGTATGTGCTTTTGTGTCTGTAAGTGAAAGACTACTTTAATGTGTAGACATGCAGATTTTGAGATCCTGTCCTGGTCAACACTGTAAATTTTCATTTTACCTGCAAATTGTAAGGCACACCCTGAGTAAAATGAGCACTGGCCCACTGTAGGTACAGCATGTTGTATTTAAATTTCATAGAGGGATGACACTAGATCTAAGAGAACAAAAGAATCAAAGTTAAATATCACATATCACTACAAATCACAAAGCATAGAGCTGCTCTAAAGTTCAGTGAATGTACATCACATTGAAAAGCCATTAATGAATCTGTCAGTGCATAGAATAGCCTCAGCCTGACGTACATTACTGCTGTTACTTGGAGTTCTTGTTGTACTATCAACACAAAATAGGCTCAGTCTCACCTCTTCTATTAAAAGCATGAAGTTAGAGAGGAAACATCCTCAGTTTGTACTTACAATATTCTCTATAAACCTCCTGCAGCAGCCAAGGGCAGGGAAGTGCTAAGCTGAGCTTAGCTGCATTGCAGTGATGTGTAATGAAGGTTTAGATGAGGCCTGACGTGTGTGTGTGTGTGTACCCAATGGCACAGTAATGATTTAGTGAACGTTTTAATATGTGAAACTTAGAGACCTGACATGAAGAGCAATACACTGTTTACAACTAGCTTTATCTGTTTATTTACCACTATGTTCAGGTCATCTGACACATCGTCTTAATTGAGTATGACCTATAAGGAAGAGAGGGTTGCAGTCAGAGATCATGTTTTTCAATGAGCTTTTACTTGGTCATGTCTGGCAGGAAAATCACACAAAATGTTTTCAGCCATCCAGCCCTGCGACCCTCTTTCCTCCATATACTATTTGGTTGTAAGCATGAGTGACATCTGCAGTAACTTTTTTTCAAAATGCTTTCAGCTTTTTTGCAACACAGAGCGCTACTTGAATGGCCATGATTAGCTCCAGCTTTCATGTTGCAGCCTGAACACAAACGGAGGCGTCTGATGTGATGTAGCACTAACATTGACACCTTTAGTATCCACCTTTCCTCCATGGTAAAGCTGCTCTGTCCCTTTTTTACAGCTCTCTGCCACTGCTCAGTTTATTTTAGAATGTGGATCAAGACCCCATTACCTCCATTCACTTTGTGCAATCCACCCCCCTTTTTATTAGCAGCATAATGACACAGATACATTATCGGAGCTAATCAGAGTCAAATGAGGAAAAGTAGTGGAGTGAGACTGCAGGAATTGCCTTTTTTTCTATCCTTTGCAGTACTGCCATACTGGCAGCCGTTTGTTAAACTTTTCCCAACCTCTCTCTGTATTTTTTAATCTTTTTTTTCCCCTTTTTCTCCTTTCAAGCATCACCCTGTTTTCTCGCTCTTCATTTTTAGTCCTGATGTTACTCCCTCCATAGACGATTTCCTTCCTTGCTAATATCTCTTTCTCTGTTTCTCTCCTCTCTGCCTCTCTCTTCCTCTCTTCCTTTCCTGTGGGATTGCCTGTTTGATATTCTACTTGTGTGGCAGGGCAGCAGGATGGATTAGAGCATGGACAGGCCCCACAAACCACCCTGATCTACAGGACAGCTTTTCAATCACTTCTCCAATGCTGTTCCACCTATATAAATACAAGCACAGGGAGAGAACCACAGAGCAAGAAGGGGGGAAAAAAAGTGAAAATAATAGAGAGGGATTAAAACAAACAGGGAAGGACAAATGTAGAATTTTATGAAGTAGAGCTGTTGCTGTGCGAACACAGTGAAATATGCCAGAACCTCAGATTTACCTTTCCCTGTTCACTTTGAGTATATAAAGTGTCTACACATACTGTCCTGAACACAAGCCAGCTCAAAGAGAAAGCAGTGGCTCATTTGCACCTGTGATGGCTTCTAGCAGTTTGGGTTTAACAGTGGATGGCCTGCGTAGCTGCTTGTGGCATTTTTTCAAAGGTATAAGTTTGTTTTTTCTCTCTCCCTGTGTGTTTATACTACTTTTACCTTGATCCCGAGGACCTTTCTCATTTCGATGACAATTGCAGATTCCTCATGTGGGTAAAACAGAATTACTGTGCCTCCTCAGCCTTTTTTTTTATTGGATCAATAGGGTGATCTTCCAAGGCTGACATTACGGGGGATTATAAAAAGGTTACAAATGAGAGTGTTTAGTACATTGCACCCTCCTCAGGTACTAGGAGAGTATTGATCCATTGTGGCTCATCAAACTGTTTGCTGAAAAAGGACACTTGAACAGTAATCACCTTCAAAAGGTGAGATAATAAGATGCTGTGTAATTGCAGCAGCTTAACAGAACCACTAATGGCTAAAGCTTTCTAATACCTAGGTACTATTTTGTTTTGTCCAGTGTTCACAAGGTTTCAACAAGGAATACTTTGTACGTACTTAGACTTCTTAAAACCATTATGAATGCAATTTTGGACCAATTTCATGCTCACACTGGCAAAAATGTACAAAGGGATAAAAAAGAAAACCACAATTCCAAAAAAATTAAAACAGTAAATGCACATGCAATCAAGTAAATATTGATTTTATCAGCTAATCTTTCTATAGATTATGGATCTATCTATAGATATATCACTCATCTATAAGGAGGATGGTGTACTATATTTTTTAAATTATTTAGAGCAAAGAATCATGAATACATATTTTTTTTTCTTTTCTTGCAGCCTTAATTTGACATAAAGATGGATCAGACTGCAGCAAGTTTGCTCTAAAAAATACTGCCACTGCAACAGTCATCTAAGTGAACTTACAGTAGACTTCAGAAGAGTCCAATGGACAAGCCGATTCCTGAAATTTTAATACGAATTAGAAAACTGCAGCTGAGTGAATAAAATTATTATAATCGATGTGTAGTGAATTTCCGTTGAGGTAAATACATACAGATAAAATTCAAGACTGTCATCTTGAAATATTGCAGTGCCTGAGATTTTGAAGGTGAGCTAAATTATTAAATTCTGCCACTATAACCTTCTGAAATACCTCATGCAGGCCACATGCAGACATAAGTATGAATTCTCCACTGTAAGAATGTTCTATGGTGATTTTTTTAAATCTTATTTTACTCATAGTGACACTCTAACGCTGTTTATCACCCATTGGTAGAACTTCTGTATATGAGCCAGACATCCATCCCCCTCTGTTAGTGACAGCTAATACGCGACATTTAGTGCTCTTCCCAAGAGCACTGGCAGGCTAATGAAAGATGTGATGTCAGAGAGTGAATGGGTAACGTCTAATCCTTATATATCAAAGAACTTTAATGATATGCAATTTTTTTACCCCTCCCACCCCTAGCCATGCTTCTTCTCTCACTGTGAGAGATACACATTGCGTAAGCGCACGGTAATTTAATTTAGTTGCACCGGCTATTTGTTGCATTGTACACATTAGGTTCATTAACTGCACATGTCCACAAAAGTGGAAAAATACCTAAATAATAGGTCTGCCTAAAAACATGAAATTATCATTCTCTTTAACAAATAGTTGTCTTATAATTCGTATTTATTGTATGTTGCCCATATTGAGCAAAATCATGGAAAGCATTGTATCTGAACAAATGAAACTTTATCTGTCTTTCGTTACTGATTTTCAGCACGCACACAGAGAAGGGCACTCCACAGTCGACACACTGACCCAAATGACTGATTACTGGCTTACAGAAATTTGAAGAAAAGAAAAAAAAAGTTAGTACTGTTCTGCTAGATTTCTCAGCAATATTTGGCATCACTAATCACAAATTATTTGTGGAAAAACTGGAATATAATGGCTTTGATCAGTCTGCACTATCTTGGTCTGAGAGTTAGTTAACAAACAGGACACAAAAGTGTTCTTTTAGTGGAAGTTACTCTGATTTCATAACTGTGGCGTGTGGAGTGCCTCAGGGCTGTTAACTTGGACCTTGACTGTACAACATTTTCACTAATGACTTTCCACTTGTGTTAAACAAAGCTAAAACTGTAATGTATTTGGATGATCCAACAATGTACATCTGTACCCACAACCAATGAGCTAGATAGCGTTCTAAATGAAGAGTTGCTATCCGTGGTCAAGTGGGTTAATAGAAATAAGCTGGTGCTGAATGTATTCAGGACTAAAAGTATGATAATTGAGTCAAACTACACCATCAGTAAAAACCCAGAATTACACCTTACAATAAATGATGTGAGTATCAAACAATTGCATGAAACCGAGCTGCTGGGCATCATCATTGACAGTAAATTTTCATGGACAAAACATAAAAATAAAATTACTGATACTGCCTGGTGGAAATGCAGCTAATGTTATTCTGGGCGGTTCGAATCACAAACTGCAGAGCCTTCCTGACCTGAGCTGATGAATTTTTGATTCGGATTTGTTTTCTGTCAAAATGCTTATGACGGCCTTGTCAGATTTTCTGCGATGTTGATTCTATCTCAGCTTCACTGATGAGGACAGGGGTGTGAGTCTTGACCTCCTTTTTTAAAACCAACAGTCAACTCCTTGCTTTTGGTGACACGAGCAGGAGGCTGCTCTCTGCGCACCAGTCTGCAAGATTATTAATATGTTGTGATCTGGTTTATCATCCTTGTGAGAAATCTGACCAATGATAGTGGCGCCGTCTGCATTTGGAGGATCGCAGTAATGGGCGCACAATGTAACAGGAGGGGGCTAAGCAGACATCCTAAACTGAGGTGGTCTATTCATAGCTCCTCAGTTTCCTCTGATCACAAGCACATTTGTGCGAAAGCCCATGTTTTTCTTGTTATGCAAGGTTAAATTGCTGACAAACACAGATAGCTGGTCACCCAAGATTCCACTAATTATTATTTTATTACATATTGCATATTTTGTTGTCAGCTAAACTAAAAGATACATGCAAAAAAAACCAAACAAAAAAAACCAAACTAAACTAAAAACAACAAAAACATTTGATGTAGAATATGAACAGATTAGACTAATATCTCCTAAGACACTCCCTTCCAATATAATCTGGATACAGTTATGATTGTGAATATTTTTATGATACAAACAGATACCGAAACTGATACCTCAACCTCAATTTTCAAGGTAGCTATCAATACAGAAATGAATGGCTGAGACATTGAGGAATCAAAACACACCTGCAGGCAGACTATCACAAACATGGAAACTGTGATTGTATGTACATGTATGAATAATCAGATTTATCATGCTCCAAGTAAATGTGATAACCCTAACATGATCCAGTCCAGGATACCAATGCACATGTAAGCATGGAAATTTTAAATTCAGATCAATGCTAGAGCTAACAGAATCTTTGAGAGCCATTTTCAATATTTCCAAAATTTCAGTTTTCAAGGTCAATTCTGCTCCGTAAGATAATTTTCCCTATAAATTTTACATATTGAAAAGCTCTGTGCAATTAAATATTCAGATTATCAGTGGATAGCTGAAAAGCCAGGATGTGCTCTCTGTTCTTTACCAGCTTCCTTGAGGCACATTCTCACAGGGTGTAAAGTCAGCCTTACCCAGAGATGTTATACATGGCATCACAATCAGGTCCTTAAGATCCTTGCCTCCACCCTGGAACACAAATGGATTGCCACAAACTCCCTACCACCACCAGCACCCGCTGACTGTAAGATGCTGGCTGATGTCAGCAACCAACTCAGGTTTCCACTGGAGATTGCTAATACCACCCTGAGGCCTAACTTAGAGCTTTGGTCCTCTACTGTCAAAAAAGTCTTCATTTTTGAGCTCACTATACCATGGGAGGACATATGGAGTCCACATGGCCCATGAGCGAAAACATCTACGCTATGCTGAGCTCGCTGCAGAAACACAACATAATGGCTGGAGTACTGTAGTTCATCCCTTGGAATTGGGGTGCAGGGTCTTTGTGGCAACATCCAACACCAGAGTGCTCAAAAACCTGGGAGTCAGAGGCCAGAGCTTGCGCTTTGCCATCAAGGCTGCATCGGAGGCTGCAGAAAAGCAGCCAGTGGCTTTGGATGAAGAGGCAAGACCCCTGCTGGGCCTCGAAGTAGCAGGCCAGGAAGACACAGAGGGGGGTGTCTCTTGTGGGCTCATCAACAAAATACCACTTGATAACCCTTCTGTGTCAGCCTTCCATCAGCAGTGCTTCTTTCGCCACAAGAAGACTCTCTTGTAAGTGCTCGCACAAGGAAAATCAAAGCTGTTGCTTGAAATCTGAATACCTGGACTCATCCGGTGACTCATGAGAAAAGTCAGCTGACAACAGGGGAAAGCCCTTGTGACAGCCTAGGCACAGTGCCTATACAGTGAAAGCACCCACAGTGTGGCCTCACACAACAACACTGCAGGTGTTAAGTTCACAGATGACACAGCTGTCATTGGCCTGACAAGAAACAACAACGAAACTGCCTACAGAGATCAGGTCAAGAACATCATAGAGTGGTCAGCTGCCAATAACTTGATACTTAATACATCCAAAACTAAGGAGATGGTTATGAACTTCAGGAGGAAAGGACAACATCCGATAATGCCACTTACAGTCAACAGTGAGCAGGTGGAAATGGTTTCTACATTTAAATACCTATGAGTACACATCTCTGAAGATGCAACACGGAAAGTGAATACATCTGTGGTAACAAGAAAAGCACAGAAACGACTGTACTTTCTGAGAACTCTGAAAAAGACAAACATAACAGAGCAATCATTGGTGTCTCTTTACAGATGTGCTATATTGAGCTTGCTCACATATGCAATTACAGTCTGGTACGGCAGCTGCACCGTGGAGGACAAAAAAGACTTACACAACAGCTGAACAAATCATTGGTACCCAGCTTCCCACTCTGGAACAGGTTTAAAACAGTAGATGCTTAAAGAGAGCACTG
>JAPZDX010000022.1:9980006-9992722 GCA_029783625.1 Naso annulatus
CTTCTACTCAAATTAATATTATCAGATACCGACATTAATCTAAGTGGTGGATGCATTGCTGAGGAGCCATCTTCAGGGCTCCACGGAGTTGAATATATTTTTAAAATAGCATTAAGAACGTCTGTTGATGTGACTTTTTATTTAACTGTTTACAATAAAGAATATTATAGGCTCAACCTACATGCCTTGATAAGGCTGCATAACAGTTTATTTACTCTTTAAAAATATTTGACCAGAATTTCTCCAATTTGTCCGGGACATTGAAATCTTTCAGGACTCTTTGACCAGCATCAAATTTTTCTAGTGTAGGCTTAGATTAAGATGTGGATCAGACAAACACAGGACGATTACCCAACACACTGGTGTCTGTGTGAGACCAAAAGTCAAAGCTGACATGTTGAAATGTACACGTTTCACAGTTGTATCTACTGATAGTACTGACAAATATAACAAATTTTGTTTTTTTTTTACTTAAAGCGATGAGTTATCTTGGATGCACCTTTAGTCCCCCTCTATCTGTTCATCTTGTGCATCACAAACACTTGCTGCACCTTTTCTGCATTCATATTCTCATATGTTACCTGTTAAAGAAAACAACTGAAGTGTGTTAATGATGTTGGACAGTGTTATTACAGCCACTGACTCTTGCTCTCCTTTTCAGGCACCGCTGTGTGAGTGCGTTTGGCCCTTTCCACCCCTTTTCTGGCCCACCTTTTCACTCCAGGTCTCTATATCTCACACAGCTAATGTGACATTTATCTGTAATTAGACTCTTACATATTTTAATAGAAAATGATATCCCTTAAGGTCTTCCTGTCATTTGCATGGGCAGCTCTGATGATAATCAGGTCCTAGAAAAAACATTCTCAATGACATGAGCTGTCATCCCAAATTAGCAGGCGCAAAATCCTTATCAGGGGAGTGACCTTCCAGAGCGCTGCTCAAACTTGGGCAGCATGTGGGAAGAGAATGGTTGTTGCACCTGCATGAAAACATTTCATATGCATTTTTGTTTTGCATCATATTTAAGTATATGTGAAGCTTATTACAATATTTATGAAACCATGATTTATGGTTTTGTTTTCTTTCTACTGTATTAATGTAAAGAGTAATAAATAATGACAAATTTCTAAGCACATTTAAGAGTATCTGCTCTAGGAAGTTGCTAAAGCTTCCAGATGATAGCATTTTTACAACTGCTATACCAAGACTTAAGTCCACATTTTAGACAGGAGATCTTTTATTGGTGCTCTTCTCTTTTGCAAAACTATGCAGCAGCCAGTCTTTCGATGCTCACACAATGGCCCATGAATATTCTGTGTAAACAGTGCATTTGCTAAAGCTGGTAATTCCATAAAAAAATCCTGTTGGAATTACCATCTTATAAAAAACTCCTAGTGAGCTACACTAGTTAATAACAAATGATCATGGTGCATGCTGTGATGAAACCTAGAAGTGGGCAGTGCAAATTATTTGTACTCTGTTTGAGGTATAATTTTAGATAAGATAAGATAAGATAAGATAAGATTAGATAGGCCTTTATTGATCCCCATGTGGGAGACATTCAAGACAGCAGAGTAAAAAGAGCAGCAGCACAATGGTAGAAATTGTACTGCAGAAAAGAGTAAGATAACATTAAAATAACATAGCAATAAAATGAAATGCAAAATGACACAGCGCATGATAGAATATATCAGTATGTACAACTGTGCAATGTGCGGATCCTGAGATGTGCTAACAAGTTAGCAACCAACCGCCAGTGTGTTGCCTGGTCACGCACTGGGCCAGTCAAATGCATTTCATGGTTTGGAAACTTAGTGATATTTATCCATATTTATCTTAACTGCCTGCTCTCCATTACTGTTGTACAAAGCAGTTCATGTTTCCCAGCTTATGTTGCTGGCTCTGGTGGGACACACTGCGTGGTGTAAACTTGCAAATTATGATCAAATTTAAACAGCTTGCTGTTCAATATCTGACCTTAACTTTTTTTGGACCAAAACCAACAGATGGTCTAAATTACCAATGAATTCCAATATGATCATTTATGTCAAGTATGGAAAATGCCAAATTACAGGCTGAAACATAAAGTCTTATTGTAGATAAACTGTGACAAAACTTTGAATGTTTCATTAAATTAGAGTACATGTGTGATAATTTGCATGTCATGTTATAGATAGATAGTTAGATAGATAGATAGACAGATAGATAGATAGATAGATAGATAGTAATACAATGCATCAACAGCATTTAGTTGTTAATGTTTACTTTTTTCTTAAGAGAGTGACCTCCTGAAATGGACATAGCGCAGATAATAGCAAAATAGTGGTGATGTTGTATTTTTGATATAAGTATTGAAAAGCATGTCACATTAGAGCTTTTACCAAGTCCATCCTGTATTGATGTCCACAATACACTCAAACAAAAACAGAAAAAATTCAAATGCAACAGTTATATTTTTCCTCCCATCATTCACAAGTCAAAGTGAAGCATCTATATCTTCTTCTGTGCGCATAATAAGCTCACTTGTGTCAAATTTTGTTCACTTTAAAAAAAAATCCAATTGGAACACGTCCTTGCCCAGATAATATATTCACCGGAGAGGTGTGGTATATCAAGATGCTGATTGAACAAAATGATTATTGCAGAAGTGTGTCTTTGGCTTTTTAACTCCAACTTGAGAAAAATGGAAATAAGTGTGTTTATATTTTTGTTGAGTGGATTTTTTTTTATCCCTTTATTTCCTTAACACAGTGCTATCTCTTCACCCCTTTCTTCAATCGCTCTTTCCCTCTATCAGGGGAGCTCTTTGCGCTGGAATGAGATTAGATGAGTAAGGTGGTCGAATGTGGCAGATTGGGAGTAAAATGTGAGACAAAGCAATTGCATTTCATATTGAATTGGGAATAAGGGACAACATGGACTCCCCCTGCATAGCCTTCATCATTTAGACACCATGCAGAGACAGATGAAAGTTCAGAGGAAATTGAAAGGCCTTATCAGTCAGCCTGATAACCCCACAAGTTATGGAGCCTGTCACTCTTTCAACTCTGACATCACATGCATTTTTTTCCCAGAAAAATGCAGCTGTAAATTTTGGGTTTGAGAATGTACAACTTCAAATGTGAAACAGCACTTGAATGTATACAGGACTGTTTTTTTCACTTTTCACTAAATTTGATGACACGTTGGAATCTTAAAAGAGGACACAACACAACAGTCTATCATGATTTCGTACCGGTTTACCGTTTTTGAAGGAATGTATTTATAACGTTGATTTGCTTCCTCTTCTGCCCTCGGAGTCAATGAGTGAAAACATGGACAGTGCCATCTGCCATCACAACCCACATTGTGGTCAAAGGTGGGTTTGAAACCTGGATGACAGAAATACAGCCCAATATTTTCATTATTTGACAGCGGTTAAAAACCTTTGTTGTTGTTACGTAGCACCGTTACATCGTTACTGTTCCCCAGAGATAACCTTTTTTGCGACTAACATTACTGCTGCTATTGATAGAGCTGCAGAGCAGCGAACTGTAATGTTACACCATTGGATGATTTCAATTCCAAAAAACAAGGACAAGTGGTGAGTTTTAGCCTAGCCTCCTAACACTATTTCTATTCATACTGTTGTTCAAGGAAGTTTAGTGTGTGCAACATGCAACCTAATGTGAGGTGTGTGTACATGTGTGTGTGTGTTTATTGTTGATTGTTGATAAGTGAGGACTACTCTTTGTGTGTGTGTCCAGCCTAAATTGGTAGGGGATCTTGGAGCAACGGTGGGCCCCGGAGGTGAGGTATGCAGGCCCACAGCCATGTGGACACACTCTGTCACTCACCAACCACTGCCCCATTGCCATATGGGTCAATCCGGGGGTTGTGTGGCCACGGGAGTTAACCCCAAAAGATAAATCTGCTTTGGAAGCACACAAAAGGCAAAATCAGCAAACTGAGACCTGGCAGCCCCGTGCAGCTTCACCCTCCAGAAGGTCCGCTTGAGTCCTCTCACGCCACCAGAATATCGGTAGTGTGGAGCCAAGCTGTGGAGACAGAGACCTCGCACCCCTTCCTTCATGTTAAATCCACTCTTTACGCAAGTTAACACTTTCTTGGCAGAATGGTGGGGGCAGGTTGTGGATGAAGACTGGAAGCCTCTAGCTTGTGTCTTGTACAGAGGTGGCACAAGCAAAGTGGTCGCTGTATGGATGGGATTTTGGAACAGCATCCTACTTTGGCAGCTACCAAAACTTTTCATAGTCCGCACTGCTAACCCCTCAACAGGGGAAGGGTTCAGAAAAGACGACCCTAAACATTGCCTGTTCCTCCCTGACCTAGGTGGCAAACCACAATCGTCAAGGCATCCCTCACTGTGGTCGCAAAACCAAATATATTAGGAATCTCAACATAGCAACCTGAAGTGTGCGAACTCTGTTGGATATGTCAGATGTTTCAAGACCACACAGGTGCACCACAGTTGTTGCCAACAGTCTTGGCAAATACATTTACATTGCTGCCCTGAGTAAGACCTGGTTCCCAGGGGAGGACTCACTCACAGAAGCTGGCAAAGGTTACACCTTTTTCTGGAGGGGCCATCCAGAAGTCACCCGACGACTGCACCAAGTTGGCTTTGCAATGAAAACCAAACTCCTCAATAACATCCTCGAATCACCCCAGGGAATCAGCATAAGATTAATGACCTGGTGCATTCCACTTGCCAAAGAACACTTTGCTGGCCTCATAAGTGCATACGCACCATTCCTGGTTGCAGATGATGGCTCAAAGGATGCATTTAACGAGATCATAGACAGTATACTGTCAAAATACCTTTCTCCGACAAAATCATCCTTATGGGAGACTTCAGTGCCAGAGTGGACACCGACAATCTTCTCTGATCGGGAATTATTGGAAAACATGGCATAGCAACTCAAATAGCAATGGCCTAAGGCTTCTGTCAATCTGTGCCGAACACTGGCTGATCGTCATCAATACCATTACACAGCATAAAACATCATGGATGCACCCACAATCTATCGTCAAAAACTGCAACTTTAAATTCTCTAAACCTAATATTTCTCATCTCTGTCCTGTTGCCTCCTAAAGTGATTTAGCTGTATTTCCCACTGCTCAGTGTGGTTCCTCTTTCTGGTTCACATATGTCATGGGTGGCGAGAGACTGACAGACAAGGGACAGAGTCTGTAAGATAGAGAGAGAGAGAGCTACATTTGTCACTACATCAGAAATTCTGCATGCAATTTGCTGCAAAGTAGCAAAGGCTCTCTAGTTTTCTCTTGGTCGCATTGTTCACAATGAGAGAGAAGCTTTTTGCTATATTTTGGAGTGAACCTGAGAGAATAACGGGTCCCCATGCAGTGTCGCACTGCACTGTAAGAGCAGAGAGCAGGACCACTGTCCCTCAGGAGAGATGCACTGAGAGAAAGAGAGAAAAAGAGAGAGCAGTAGGTGAAATTGGTGTCATGGTAAAATTTTCACACCTCAGTGTGAGATGACTGGCAGCTTATTACTTTGTTGGGAGACCTATTTCAAACACTCTGTTGAATATCAAGGGGGACAAAAGGAGGAGTTGTTTTAGGACACTATATAAGGCAGTAAAATACAAAATAAATAGTGAGGTAGCACTGTGAATAATACACAGCTTAAAATGATTTTTTTTTTTTTCAATTTGTTCAGAATTCTTCATTCAAGGCCAAAGCTGTCATTCACTGGAGATTGCTCATCTTAGGCGGGCTTCAAACTGCACTTGGTACTGAAGGTTATTCTTTACAACCTAAACATGAAGGCAGCACATCTATACACTTCGCCCTTGTGTCATGCCTCCTGTTCACCATGCAAGATGTGAGGCAGCAGGCATTATGCCAATAGGTTTTTCAGTTTGTACTTGAAGGGGTAGTGTTTGCAGGTAGTGTAAAAAAAAGCAATTTTTGCACATTACTAGATACTCTTTAAAAAAGTAATGCTTTATTTCCCTTAATTACTCACTGCTAAGAGTAGCTACGCTACTGGTACATTACTTTTGCATTATCCCGTGACATCACTTAACTGCCAACTGACAATATTAAGTTAAACCTTACATATACCCACATCAGCACAGATGCTTATTCTAATAAGAGGGACAAAGGGCATACATAAGATCTCTCTTTTTATGCTCTTTAATACAACAAAGCCAACAGCAAAGTTGTGAAGATAGGGTGGTTGAAGAACTTAAAGTAACTTAGGTATTTAGAAAATTGTTTGGTTGGTAAGTGTAATATGATTACTGCTGTTAGCAACAGTAATGCCTTACATTTCTGCATTACAGACAAATGTAATTTGATTACAGTAATGCATTACTTTGTAATGTGTTACCCCCAACAATGGTCATCAATCGCATTTTACCTCTTCCGGAATTACAACAGTTGTTTATAAAATCTATTTTATTTAGACTTCTTTCATGCACACTTAACCTGATTGCATTTCCTTTAATATGACAGCTCATTTTAACCAATGTACATTTTGGAATAGAATTTAAAAGTGTTAGAAAGGTTCAGTCCAATTGCAGAACAAACTCGAACTTTCAGCAGACAATGATGCATGTCGAACAAAAATAGAACTACACTTAATTCTCTGACAGAAGAAACCCTTGTGAAATATATTACTACATCTGAAATATCAGAGATCTTAGGGATGTTTGAGAATAAATCAGGCGTCGCTGGGATCACTGCAGTATTGTGTGGCAGTATGGAAGTGTCAGCCTGTTTTCACATGCAAAATAATGTCTTGTACTGCCTCATGGCAGGATTGTTCAGCTCTGCTCTGTCTGATCCACTGATCAACCAATCAGCTCAGAAAGCCATCATTTACAGTCAAACTCTGCTCACACCAGCTTGCTGTGGGTTTAGTCCAATCAGATTAAGGGTCATTTGCGAAAAGCTTTTCAAAGCCAAACCAGAACCCTGCTATTTCACTTACATTCAGGCTGTTATGACCTACATTAACCATCTACCGGTTGTTTATTAGGTCTTTATTAGGAGAAGAACATTATTTGAGGGTGAAAAAGTTATGATATATCTCCTGCAATTAATGGACTATTTAACTACTTTTTGGGAGAAGATGATGACTACCAAAATCAGTACTTAAATGCCCTACTCTGCTGCAATCAAACAAGCAAGAACAATTTATACATCTAAAGCATGACAGGGTGTCAAAGCCAGTAATTTATGGGAATGCAAAAGGTGTGTGGCAGGTTAACTCTGCTGCGTTCAAAGAAGACCTGATTTGATCTATTGTTGCTGCTTTGCAAATCAGAAGGGAAATTTAGTGAATTTAAAAAAAGCTTATGACCAAAAACAAGACAAGACTACGAAAATGTCTCTGAACATAAACTGGATGTTTTCAACTTTACATGACTACACCGTGGCGACACACTTGTCGGATGCTGCCGACAGAATGACACATGGTTGAGTACATTGTAAATGTGCTAATACCAGTGATGACACAGAAGACACAGCTGAACTCACTCACCATCTGCCATCTACTAGGCTTCTTAAAAGGAAGTATTTCGGGTTGTTATCACCCATTTTTTGGGGGATGGGTGTGTGTATATATATATATAAAATCAGTTGTTGGACCCTTGACTGCTTGTGGAACACCTGGGCTGAGAAAGTATGAAGCATTTTTTAACAAATGTGAAACAGTGCTTGAATGGGTGCACGAGGACACTTCAGTGTGGGTGCAGGAGCTGGTTCATTACAGGGAAGTTAGGCGACAGACCTTTCACCTTTTTCTTCACCAAGTTTAAAATCTACTAACTCAACAACCGTGTTTGAAGAAAGCTCTAGCATTATTATTATCACTGCAGGCAGGTAGACCACAATCTTTACCCAGCCCCCAACATTGGACAAACGTGCACATCATGTTTTAGACTGATGAAGATGTTCAGTTCAGAACCCTGCAGACCTGAAATCAACATGGGCCTTTTATTAACAGTAATCACTGCTTTTCTTTAACATTAACCCAGTGTGTAAGATGTCTTAACTTTATCCTGAACAATTTGAGCATAACAGCCAGGACAAAAACAAAGCAAAACAAAACAAAACAAAACAAAAAAACCCCACTAACCTTGTCTCAACAAAGTGGCTTGGTTACTTTTTACTGCCCCTAATGTAAAAATCTGGTTTATTCATAAGTGCAGGGACATATTTTTGTAATCTCAGTGTGTGTGTGTGTGTGTGTGTGCATGTGTGTGTGTATGTGTGTGTGGTACGTAGTGGATTGGGGATGGGGGTGGCTGGCTGTCCAGGATACATGCACAGCTTAGGTGCATCTGTGTATGAATGTTTAAAATGGGGAGTTGACAAATGCACCTTATGTACTCTAATGTGAAACTTGAGTGGAACTGCATTCTTACAGTAGAATAAACAATATTATTCATAAAATTGAGAATATTTTAGCCTGCATCATGCTTTTCTGAACATAAATTCCTGCAGGTCACCAGTAGAAAAGACTACAGTTGCTTCTCTTTTGGCTTCTGCTTTGACATGTATAAGTCAACATATCTGATAAACACACTCCCTAAACTATAAACTGTATGTTTAAAAAGTGCATTTTCTGTAATACTGAACAAAAATCTATACCTTATGCACATACCGCCACCTTTTGTAGCAATGAGAAGCCATGAAGTTGTTGTGAAAATTCAGCGACCATGTTGCATACTCAGAATAAGGTCACTTTGTTCATGTGGAACGTACAGTACAAGTTTAATGCATCTGTGATCCTCCCGTTATGTGTGTGTTATGTTGCCAGCATGTGTGTATTACCCATACGCTCCAAGTGAAGCACAGGGAGATTGGAAAATGTTCCCAATCTGTGTTAAACTATTCGAAATCAGAAATAAAATGTGTGATATCTCACTGGATCCTCCATTAAACCAAGTTGCTTACAGTACATGATTTCTCCATCTGAAAAATATTGAGTGACTTTTCATGTAACCTTCATTCCATCACATCCCTCCTACTGCTGTTCCACTCTTTCCTCCATTTTTGGCCTCCTAGAGGCCTTGTTGACCTTATTATAAATATTTTGACCTTTTCAGCGGCTGCCTTCTCCACTTGTGGACAAGGGCACACTACAGGTAAGTGATCAGTCGGACAGAATGGCTGACAAGGGCTCAGATGGACAGGACAGTGGGTTGCAGAGTGCTCAAGGCGGGGCTCGAGGTGGAAAGACTCCTGAATGTCAAAGATGAGCGCAGCGATGAGGAAGGAAGAAGGTGAGAAACACAGAAGAGTCAAGGCACCCTGGCATGCTGTTCACTGTCCAGATGACCCCTCTCACTCTCTCTCAGCGGAAGGATGTGCCTGCCAGCGACTCAGTCCATCATGTTGACTCCAACAGCTGAGCAACATCTGTTCATTAGACTTGACAGATGAAAGAGAGGCCTGTGAAGATGGGATGAAGAGGATGCAAGCAGATCCAACATATATCTCTCATATATTAAGAGGATCTCATGAAATATAGCAGCCTTGGCTTGCTGTTGTGTTCCCGGACTCTTGTACATGTGATCTGCACACCAGGCTGCACTGATAAGTAGCAAGAGAGGGAACTGTGTGTGTTAATCGAGGCATTTGCCTCATCCGTCACGCTTCTTTCAGCTCTATTGTGTTGTGCTGAAGGTCTTTCTCTCCATTACATTGTATTGTTGCTTTTTTCCTCAACCTTTGAAATGTCACAGGGAAATGAGCACAAAGCATTGACATGGATGAGAAACGATAAATAATGCAGCGTACATTACCCTCTCCCTCTCCACCCCTTTCACACACCGCCTTCCATCTGCCCTCGTGTGTTTACAGGGGACAAGACGGTGGAGGGCAGGCACCCGGGGGAACCAGGGGCCAGAGACACACATTGCACATTTCACACACACTCACAAACACAAAACATATGAATCTTTTGCATGTCTTTGTAGACTTCACTTCAATTTTTAATCCAACATTGCTGGGATGAAGGAACATAACATGACCAAGCAACAAAGAATACCTCTGCTCATACGAACCTAAACATGCACATACAGTTTAACCAAAAAATACATAATATACCAGAGTTGATGCTGCTTTACATAAACTTCACTGGACATGCTTGTGAGGACATGCATCAGGATACAGGCAGCGGCAGTGTCCATGAATAGAATGAATTTGATTTTATCACCCTGGGAAGCAGGTCGCACCATCCAGGCCTTTGACAAATACTGAGCTTGAGAAAAGGGACGAGAAAGAAAGGTCAGTGAGTGCAGGACTGAGACCGAAAACAAAATTAAGTCATTGCTGTGGCCAGCCTATCTGAAGTTCAAACACAAACCTCCATCCACCCCCCTCCATCCTTATCTCCCCCACAACAATACCACTTGCCTGCGGGGTAGCCAGACAAGCCTTTTTTTTTTTTTCTTTCTGATGATAGGCGTTGCCCACACATTTTTACAACATTTTCCATGTGTTCTTGGCATTTGTCGAGGACTGATAAGGATGCATCTTGGAAGGAACAAAAAAGAAAAAAAATTACTCTGGGTTTGGTACAATCAGAAGTTCTAATATGTTTCTTTTATGCCTATTCTAGTTGGGAAAAAAAAGAACCATCTGTTTTTTTCCACTTAAGCCACAATGACAAGTTCAAGTTCACCAAACCTTAGTCAGACTATAATACTGTCTTAATTAACTCCAGTTCTACAAAATATTAGGAAATCAACATCTGAGAAATTGGCGTATTTAGGTGTACAACAGGATTTCTGTTCAAAGAAATGACACATTGTTTTAAAGTGAAGCATGACAAGGGGTTTAGTGACTTAGCTGTCCTCTGAAAACATGTGCAGCGTTTGCACGGTGACAAAAATCTATAAAAAAAAATGCAAATACGCACACATCAAACACTGGTGAATGATTTCTTTTGACCGTAATCACTGCCGTCTGATCATCTGCATTATCTCGTTCTGTCATGTGCTAAACGCTGGGATGCATACCTGTCAGCACAACTTCTCCTTGCAGCCTTTATTCATATCCTTCAAACAGCAGACACACAACCCTGTGCCTTGCAAAGTTCTATTTTCTCCTTGAGTAGTTTGCTTCTCATCTTTCTACATGACTCTAAGTGAGGCTCTCCTTTACATAACAGACAGTTATTTCAGAGCACTGAACATTTTCACACTTGGCTAAGAGGCTTGCTTCCTCACAGCCAGTGTGCTTAACACTTTACACTTTGTTCACATTTTCTTTTGTGATTTATGCAATGCATGCATGTGTGATAAAACTGGTTCTTATGCTATTTGAACTCACATAGATTAGATGAATGGCTTAAAATCATGGATTTAATGGCGTCTTTCAAGTTGACATTAGGACCGACATTTTTCAACTGTATAAAAGGGAACAAAAAACCCAATTATACGTCATATTTTTTTCCGTTTTACGTTGAGTTGCAACCAGCATTAAGGTGCCTTACTGCTATCTGCTACAACAAAGAAAGAATGAAGAAACTGTAAATGATTTAAGAGGTGCTGTATTATTTACAAGATATTATCAAAGCTGTATTATTGAAACAATATCAATTTTTAATTCGATGTTAACACCAACACCCTAAGTTGACATTGGCTACCTGTTTTGATACAACAGGATTTAGATTATTGAAGCAGTCCTGTCAGATTTCGGCATGTCAAAATCAAATAAATATTATTGTTGGTGTTTTTTGCCTATTAAGCTAAGTAACAAGCAAGATCATTATCGTTATATGACTGTAACAGAATGGCTTATTTTTATATAACTTGCAATCCTATTTTAACATGGGTTCTTATGGGAATTTGCTCACTTTTGGAGCCAGCCTCAAGCAGTCAGTTGAGGAGCTTCAGGTTTTTGCACTAACTGATTGGCTTCAATGCGGAGGTCGACTGACTGCTGCGAGGTAAGCACACAGCATTGCTGGAGGAGTAACGTTACGTTGCAGTGGTGTGCGCTGATGCTGAAGTGGTTAGTAGAGCAACAATCCAATGAAAAGCAATTGGTTATGCACACTTCATTTAATTTGAGAAATACAGGCAAAGTTTGCTTTGCAAGATAGTCAGCTAGCCAGCTAGGGTAACACAATTTTGAAAAAATATCTAATGCAAGGGGATTTTTGCAGGGATCTGTACCAAATGAAGATGTTTTCCTTAGTCTGTAGAATATGATGTGTAGGCCTAGACAATTCTGCAGCATTACAATATTTGAATTACATTGTAATTCTATGCACACATTTCTGTTTGAGCAAATATTGCGACCCCTGCGATTCAGAAGTTGCAGTATTCCATATTGCGATTTGATAAAATTTTGATTTATTGTGCAGTATCATTTTAGGTTATTATCCCTCTGTCTGGTTATTTGGCTCTCTGGCTCGGTAGGTGTAGGTGTAGTTACAGGCTATATGTGCTTTGGCTGGTGGTGAAGATGGATCTTTCAAAGAGACTGAGCAGTTTGGAAAATAAGTTGCTGCTCCTCAGTCTGAGCTGTTATTGTCCGTGGAGCAGACACTGCTGTGTGATGTCAGAACAGTCTCATCTGTACTCACACGGCTTCCTGCACTGTGTTTGAAAATCAAATTACAGCTATTACAACATAGACAGGGGTCCTTTCATCTGTGAATTTATTGTGCATATTCTGTAAATTAATCTGCATTGTGGATGTGGTCTTTTTTATGTGAATTT
>JAPZDX010000022.1:10068339-10084517 GCA_029783625.1 Naso annulatus
TGGCTGCCATCTCTCTCTCTCTCTCTAATATATATATATATATATACACACACACACACACACACACACAATACAATTGGAAATATCTGTACCTCCAGAAGGGAAAAAAATATATACATGTGTTAGATGTGCTCCAGGTGACTTAAGTTGTGATTCTCATCTAGGCAACCAGCACAGGGCAGAATAACAGAATAATACAGTGGAGGCAATAAAGAATTAGATAACTAGGAGAGACAGCTTGTGAATATCATTCAAACCAGACCAGCACCACATCCAAGCAGAAAGCAGTCATCTGCCTTTGAAAAAATGAAATACATCAGGAAAGCCCTGAAAAAAACAGCTTTATCATTTTTATATTGTTCCCATGACAAGAAAGACCTTCAGCAACTCTAAACCCATCCACAGGAGTATCATCCCTGCCTGTCTTTCCCCCAGGGAAGACTTAAGCCATTAGAGGAAAGGGAGGGAGGGGGAGAGATACAGAAAGCTAGATAGAGGAAGAGGTTATGAAGTAAAAGCAGCCAGCACTTCTGATGAATATTTCCAAAGGGGAAGTGCAAGTAAAGGTACGAACATCCATCTTTCGCAAAAAAACAAACCTGAGGAGACATGGAAAGGATAATGCTATATTCACCACAATATTTAATATTTTATATTTCTCTTTTTTAAAGTACTGATTTGACAAATTATTATGTCATTATCAATTATCATGTAGAATATTTTGTGCTCTTCTAAGATTTGGTCATCTATTGTCTTCTTGCCTCTGCCATGATGTTGCACAAAAAACATTGATCCACTCCATTTTGTAGCTTGTTCTTATGTGACGAAGTGTCATAAAGCAAGCCTTGCGTGCATGCATGGCTCTTGCCCCAGCCAGCTACCAAAAGTTAAAGTAGTTAACAAATGTAACAGGCGTCCCAAATGCCTGTTATTGCACTAGCTGGGATGACAGAGGAGCCATTTTCCCTGCTAGAAGTCAGTGAATGATTGAAATGATTTAGAAGCTTATATGAGGTAGAAAAGTTACGTTGTGGCTTTCAAAATGTTACTGTGTTATGTTGGACTGTGCAATTAACCTGAATTTAATCTGATCGCAAAATAGGCTACTGTCATTTTAAATTGCAGGGATTCATAATAATGTTAAAGAAGAAATGTGTTTGTCAAAATAACATTGTAATTCAAATATAGACGGGCTGCAGAGTCGTCTGAGCCTACACATCATGTTCCACAGGCTGAAGAAAACATCTTCGCCTGGTACAGATTCCTGCAAAAATCACACCATAACCATTTTAACATGTTTTTCAATGAAAATGAGAACAATGACATAAAAATGATCATTCTTTTAATGTCACAAATCATTTCACAATTGCAGAATCAGTAAAATAATGGCAATTAGATATATTTTCAATATCCTGCAGCCCTTGTGCTATGGCACATTTAAGTAAACCAATTAACTAAAACGTCGAAAAAGAAAAACTAATTACAAACTAATTGGTTTTGAAAATAATCTACAGTCATTTCAGAGAGGTTTTAAGCCTCAGAAAAAAAGAGAGAAAACAAAACATTGGGCCTCATTTTCGTATTCTCATCTAAACTTTCTCTCACAGATGGAACGGGTGGGCCAGGACTAACATGAGGAGGAACTTTCCTTTTTCGCTGCTGCTGGTGCTGCTGCTGGTGCTGCTGCTGGTGCTGCTGCCATCTCTTCCTGGTACTTGACTAGCCTCAACATAGCAAGCTGATTCTCTGTTGAGGCTCGTACTTGACATGCTGCCCGTCATCAAAAAATGCCCTCATTTGGTAAAAATTACTCAGCCTTTGACTAAATTGGCAGAACACTTAAAGTGCTTTTTTAAAAAAATTATTTTCAGCTAGCCGTACATTTGTTGCACCCCTATGTCACACAAATAATTACTTAAGAGTAAGAAAGTATTTAGTGAAAAAGTCAGTAAAACTATTGAGTTACTTTTGATGTATCATTTAAATCATCAGAGCAAGACAAATGTAATCAAATAGACATGAACAAAATACAAAATGCCAATGTACAAACTGTCAAGTGTTGCCTGTGTTGCCTGCTGTGGGGTAGCGAAGGAATTTGTGATCTTCACATTCTTCATATGAGGTTCATCAGAAGAGGAGGATTTTCACTTTTTGTTCATCTCTGTTAAGTCTGTGTAGATCATCAGTTTGTTAGGGTAAACACTTAGTTGACAGAAAAAACATCAATCAAGCCAAGGTATATTTATCCATGACAACAAATTTCAAACAGCCATTAGCATTGGTGTTGGATTTCAAGGTCCTCTCTGAAGTATTTGACATTTCAACCACAAAAGGAGTTATCACTGAAGGTCCTCTATGGATTAGCATGTCACTTCTCAGTAGGAATGGGCAATGGAACTTGGTATTAACGTGGCCTTGGCACTAAATTATTCAAGACCGTTGTATTGATAAGCTCAGATATTATTGATACTGCTGTCGATACTGGAGAAATTAAGAAAATATTTCCTCTTCATCATTCTCACATAATGTTACTTTGCACATTTTATCTCACTATCTTTTTTCATAATTTGCAATTAGATTAAGACATTGTCTGCGTTTTCACTATTTCCAATCCAGAACGGAGATCTCTCTCTTTTGGCCTGTGTGCGGGAGGCAGAAGCAGCTCTCTCACACACGCTGCAGCACCGCGCAGCACACACACAGACACACAGGCAAAGACTCTGCTCTTAGTGACAATGGCACAGAGAACTAAACGTTCAGAAGTCTGGTTACACTTCACTCGAGTCGTTGCCAACAAGTCTTTGTTGAAACATCTAGCAAAAATGCATCACATGCAGGTGAGGAGATACAGTTTTTGACAACCTATTTGTAGTTCATCTCTTGTTGCCTCATCCATGTCAGGTATGTTATGTAACATTAAGCTAGCAGCCTAGAGCCCCCCTACAGAGTAAATTAAATTATACAAACATGGCTTAATGATTAAAAGTAACCATTAGCCAGCTGATTGTTATATTTTTTCAATTGTTTCCTATCTGAATTACCACATTATACTCTAAAATACTGGCTTGTTCAAAACAATACCATGAACAAAACAAAACATACAGAACCCATAAGAATATTATTAAAAGTATCAATCAATAAGCAGTATCGGTAAGAGTAGCAGTCCCATTAGAAATCTTAATGATACCCATCACTGCTGCTTGGTGTTCATTTTGGACGGTAATGTAAATATCCTGTGCATGCAACCAGAGCTATTCCACTGATCAACCACTGACGAAATGCACCAGGAAAACATGATGGAACAAGGTTGAGACTGGTAGCTGATGTAAACAAGGTTGTCAACAGAGAACAGAGAATACACACAAATTATTGTGGGGAGAAACAGTTAATGTAAACAACTGTGTTCTATTGAGGGGGCTCAAGGGGCTGATCTGGCAGCTAACCCAGGACACCCATCAAGAGGCCCCATAAAGAGACTTCGGACAGAGTGCTTCTTTACTGCGCACCTTTAAAAAAAAAAAAATATATATATATAAACATTTTTTTTTTTAATTGAGAAAACTCAGTACTGCATTGTATAGACTGTAAATACAATATATACTTGCCTTCTGTACCGTGTAAGGCAGAAAATAATAAGGAAATAGGATTATTGCAATCAGCTACACATCTGCCATTGTGCTGAATTCTTTCTGTCCTGGTGGCATTGAGGTGTCTCTATAGTGTTTTGATTTAAAACTTAGTGTTGCAAAACTGTTCTGCCTATTATAGCCACAAGGGATAAACTGTTGCTTATATTCATACTTTCAATTAATAAATTCAGACTGTTGGCAAACCCTTTCCGTGGTACTGAAATGACCTTGATGTTGCTGTTTGGTTGATTACTGTGTCTTTCATTTTTGTCTTTGATGGATACACTCCAGTAACATTAGCCTGCATGTTGTGTTTTGGCAAAAATGTTGCTTACTATGTTCAACTTTGGTGGCTAAAGATTTTAGACTGATGACCTTCCTGGTCCAGGAGCTCAGCACCTTGACCAAGTGGTGTCCCGTACAAGGTCTACATGAACTGTCCATTGCTACTCAAGCAACTTTGAAAGATCCTAAGAGTCGTATGAAGGAGAGGAAAGGTGGCACAGCAGTGGAGATTCGCCGAAGGAGTCTGGATCCCTGAAGATGAGGATTCCAAGAAAACTGACCAGTTCAGAATAAACTCACTGCTGACCAGGAAGGAAAAATCTTCAGCTTTGTAGCAAGGCAGCTTGCTGACTTCCTCTCAAGCAACAAATACACAGACATGTTGGTGCAAAAGGGAGATCCCTGTCACTGGAGCACTGAGGTGTCTAGAATACACTTGAGCAGTGACACTACTCATCTGAGAAGCCCAGAAGAACAAGGCATGACAATACTGTGATTAGACCTAGCTAACCAGAGTGACACCATCCCCCACAAACTGGTCAGACGACCATGACCACCACCATGTGCCACACCACTGGGCAGTCCTGATCCTGGATAATTACAACCAGTTTAGAATGAGAGTCTCAGTGGGGCATTAATATCAGTAAGGCTGCAGCACAATTATTAACAATTATTTCAGTAGCTGATTAATCTGTTGAGTAGAACTCAGATTTTTTTGTCATTTTTATGCTCCATATAATAACGAAATAGTGTCACACATGCCACCAGTCAATAAATGTGCTTCAGTGCCATATGTAAATATAAATGAAAGCAATAAATCAAATAAATAAGTGCAATAATTAGTAAGCTAAAACTGTGGGGCTAAAGAAAAACAGCTAATATGAATAAAATGAAAACAGAAACAGCTCCATGTTCACCTATTCTGATTCAGCAGTCTAATTGCTGTGGGGAAAAAACAGTTTAACAGCTGAGTAGTACTTGTTTTGATACTCCTGTATCTTTTACCGGACTGCATTAGTGTGAACAGGCAGGAGGAGGGATGAGTGGAGTCCTCTCTGATTCTGTCTGCTCTGCAAATGCAGCGCTGGGTGTAAATTTCCTGCAGAGACAACAGCTAGGCACCGATGATTTTCTCAACAGTTCTTGCTATCCTGTTCAGTTTGTGTCTCTCCTCTGCTCTGCTGTTCTCAAACCAGGCAGAAATGCAGTAAATGAGAATGCTCTCAGTGGTGCCTCTGCAAAAGATGGTCATGGCTGGAATCGGGAGGTCCACCTTCTTTAGACTGCGGAGGAAGTTAAGGCGCTTTTGAGCCCTCTTAATGACAGCTGTAGTGTTGTCACTGTAGGACAGATGGTCAGATGGACTCTCAGGAACTTGGTGCTGTGTACCATCTCTACATCAGAGTCGTAGATGGTCAGTGGGAGATGATCCCCATGACCGGTCCTTATAAAGTCAATAACCATCTCCTTGGTCTTGTTGGGCAGGGTTGTGTGCCCTGCACAAGGCTGTCAGCCGCTCCACCTCACTCCTATATGCTGACTCATCTTTGTTGTTGATGAGGCCCAAGACTGTGGTGTCGTCAGCAAACTTTATGATGTGGTTGGAGATGAAACTAGCAGAACTGTCATGTGTCAGCAACGTAAACAGTAAAGGGCTGAGTACACACCCTAATGGTGACCCTGTGGTCACTGCGGTGGTTTTGGATGTAACGCTGCCAACTTGGACCGTCTGCTGTCTCTCCATCAGGAAGCCCAGTATCCAGTAGCAGGTGCCAGGATCCATGCCTAGCAGCAACAGTTTTCAATAAGCTGTTGTGACAAAATTGTGTTAAATGCCGAGCTGAAGTCAAGTAGCAGGATTCTGGCATAAGTACTTTATTTTTAAGATGAGTCAGTGTGAGGTGGAGCACGGTAGAGATACCTATTCGAACTGTAGGGGTCCAAAGTGACCTGATGTAGTTCATGACAAGCCACGCAAAGCATTTCATGACTATAGGTGTCAGGGCTACAGGGCGATAGTCATTCATACAGGCTGGATTTGGCATCTTGGCATTTGGCATCATTATTATAGTGGCGCATTTGAGAAAGATTGGCATTCTGGCTTAACTGAGAGAGATGTTAAAAATGACCGTGAGGACATCCTTCAGCTGTTCTGTACAGTCCTTCAGAACACAAGGTGTTACCTTGGATGCACTGATGAGTGAGAATTGAGATTTTTTATTTAATTCTGAGCTGGATAGGAAGCCAGTGAAGTGTGCAAAGAATGGGTGTAATGTGTTGTTGTTTCCGCACTGTCATCGGGATCCCAGCAGCACTATTTTGAACGTGCTGGAGCTTTTGGAGACTCTTGCCACAGATCCCGATGAGGGGAGCATTACAGTAATCAAGCCTGGAGGAGCTTGTCCACAAAAGTGTGGACGAGCTTTTCTGCATCTGGAGAAGTGAGGGAGAGACTGACTCCAGCAATGTTTCTGAAGAATGCAGAAGAAGGTCCATCACAGATGTTTGACATGGGCCTCAAATGACCAATGAGGGTCAAATTAAACACCCAGGGTGGTGACTGATGAGTATAGTGGGATGTTATGGCCAGAGAAGGATATACTGGTAATGTGTGTGGACTGGAGCTGTTGTGGGCTTCAGTTTTAGAGCTGTTAAGGTACAGGAAGTTGTGATTCATCTTTATCACCTTTATCTCATTCAAGCAGGTGGAGAGTGTGGATGACTGTATGGCAGCAGAGGAAGTGGCACTGACTATGACATATAGGATCTGTAATAAATAGTATGAATAGGCTAGGTTTTAAGAGCAGATACTTGATAATGCCAAAGGGAAACTTTGCAACCAGACAACACAAGCCCTAACAAGACAGGACAGACACAATTGTTTACGTTACAGTACATTTTCTTACATCTTCTTTCCATGGGTTGATATGACAGGATGTGAACCTCTGTATCTAGTCAACGGCATCCCTAACAAAAGTCTGTTATTAATAGCAACGATGCGTTATACAGAAATAACAGACCTTAGAATGCATCGATTGACCAATCAGAATCGATTATTCAACAAAGCCATGTAACTAAGTAATATTAAATCATTGAAAAAAAAAAAAAGAACACAAACTAGAGTAGGTGCAATGACTAAATAAGCTGTGACACCACTGGTAATCCCCAGTTCCCAGCTTTCTACTTAAAAAATATACTATCTGTAGAGTGCTGTGTTAAATTACTGCAAGTGCAAACTAAACGTTTTCTACAGCTGCAGCTTCACAATAAAGGATTTAACCAGGGAAACGCAATTTTGCCATTTATTTTGAAGTACGCTAGTAACAAGAAATGCGGTGTTCAGCTAGCTTAGTGCTATCAATCACCAAAAACCTGTGTACGAGGCAAAGCAACGGTCATTTCCAGCATTTGTTGACAGCAGATCAATTTTTTATGTCTGTGACAGAACTGGAACAAGAAGAAGCTGTTAGATAAAAAGCTGCAACTGCGACAGGTGAGCTAATCTCCTTCAAAATTTGCCAGGTAGGTTTTTTTAATGTGAAGCTGCATATACTGAAGATTGATAGCTTGGACTGTAACTGTTACTGACTGAGAGTGTGTAACCCCTGTGGTGCATCAGCAAGAATGCAGAGATTTTGAGTTCTTATCTTCACTGATGTTTATTGATAATAACAGGTAGAGACGGGATATGTGTGGTTCTACAATAAACAAAAAAGGCAAACCATATTAGTACACAGGAAGCAATGAACAACGTATTGCTAACAATGCTAACAGCATACCATAGTTTCTGTCCCATAATCATAAAGGTGACTCATATCTCAAGCTCAAGATGACATGTACAATAATTCTGTCATCAATACAAATAAAAGAACATACATTTGCCTATACCTTTAACTCTCCTCCACTCTCCACTGCAAACTAAAACTATTTCAAGATAGCCACCATTGTGTCTTTTGCAGACTAAACAATAAACAAGGCACTGATTGGCTGATCTCGACTATGATAAGTGTGCTGATTGGCTGATCCCTACGATCACTCAAATGAGTTATCTGTAATAATACAACTAAATACTCACAATCATTAGTCCTTTAGTACACTGCAGCTGTTGAGAGTGTCCAGTTTGCATTTGCAGTAACTTAACACTGCACTCTACAGATGAAGTTTTTTCATGTAGAAAGCCTGTGTAACGTGGATTACCCGTGGGAAAATTTCGTCACCTCTCCAACCAAGGTTGGGTCTTATTCAGCTAATATTTAGGAAAAGGAATTGCTGTAGATGAAGCTGGGGTTTGTAGAAGATTTAGTTGAGAGTAGAGGATAGAGTAGCTTGAGGAAAATTTGTTTTATTGTAGTTGGATTAGGTTTTATTTATTATGTGATAAGTGTTTTGTATTTTAAGATTTACTAATTTGCTTAGTTTGAAGTCCAAATTTGCCTTAAGAATTCTTTAATGTTGTCAACCATTAGCTTGTGTTTTTTTTTTTTCTTTTCAATATTGTTTCAGGCACAGTTTAAAAATATCGATTTAGCACTGATAATCAGAAAAATCCCAGGCAATATCAAACACTAATTAGTCCACACCTGGACATAAATTTGCAAGCCTCCTTGATGTCTTTTGTTTCTGATTGTGCTACTCTCTGAACTAGTGTCCGCTGCACTTTGCCACAGTCACTCTCTTTCATGAGATCTTAAGCAGATGCACTGGACCTCTTCTAAGCAAGACAGTCCCTGCTCTGTTTGAAAGTGGGCCACCGTTCATCAGGCCTTACTGTGACCCTGTTGTGCTCTCTCAGCAGTATCTAGTTATACCAGTTTTGTTTGGGTTTTTTTGTTTTTTGTTTTGTCGTACCATTTTCTGCCCACCTCTGGTGAAAGTAAACAATGGAGCATCGCAATGAGAAATGGCAAGCAGGGAGCAAGGAAAGGGATGAGGCCTCAGAGACTGTAAACCTCTTGCTCCCTCTCTCTTTCACTCCGTTTCTGTGTGCAAGTGAGAACAAGTGGACTGCCAAAGGGAGAGAGGTCCCAAAAATTGCTTCTCTTGAATGCACTTCTACGCCTTTATTGCTTCCTGTAATTGCTTCTCTGAGAGGTAACAGGTCCTCTTGTCCATTTTTTTTTTTTTTTTTTTTTACTGTTAAGGGATTGCACCTTGTTAACAAGGAACAAACTCCACCTGAATCATGAATTCTATTTGGAAAAAACAAGCTTATGTTGAATGCATGCAGCGTGATTTGGTAGTCTGCATGGGTACATACAATTTAAATTTACATATTATCCACATAGATACACAGTGCTTGTTTTAAAATCCATCATGCTTGACAAGCATAACAAAACAGTTCTAAATGCATAATGTTAATAATACTAAGCCACCCTACCCTGGTCGAATCTTGCCCTTTTTTGGCAGCTTTGAGCTAACAGAGAACACTGGAGGAGGTCATGTTAATAGGATGGACTAAAGCATGACCTTGTGTATCTTTTGAAAGTAACATAAGTTCAAGCACTTGCATCCGCCTCATATTCTTTGTTATCTGTCTGTATCTCTGTGACTGTGTATGTGGTGTGTTGATAAAGCAAAGCTAACACTGTGAAGGTTAGAAGCTTAATCCCTGTTAGGAGCAGTGATGCTAATGATGCATGCGCTCACTGCATGATGAATGCAATGGAACTCAAAAATAGTGCAAGTGTGCCATGGCATATGTTAAGTAGCTAATTTAAGAGGAAATAGAGGAGAATCCCCAAAGAATGGCTTCATCCTTGTCTCCAGGTGTTCGATAAGAGGGTTTTGTAGAAAACACTCATATCCAGGGATTAGAGATTACTGTCACTACAGTGGAAGTCTTTGGTTGCATACTAGAGACACAGCAGCAGCATATGACTATATGAGGTCAGAGTATATAGGCAGAAAAAAAAGGTGGGGTGGTCTGGAAGAGCAAGGTTCTGTCACATAGTGCATGGTTTGGAATGCCAAAAACATTAAACCAAACATGGTATGTAAAACCTAAAAAAAAACAAAATAAAATGATACAAATGCAATCACTTGCAAACATGCTGACTACTGATGATAATTTTCATAGTGTTCCTAAGCCCATGTGGCTACACAATCATTTGTTTCACAAAGTAGTTAACATCTCCATCCTCCTTTAAAATTCTTGCCTTTCAAGATGACCCCCTTCTACATCCACCTCTGCTTTTACACTCACAAATCATAATACTGTTACCAATTGACTCATTTACCTGTAAAAATTTTCCAAACAGGTGTTTTTTTTTAATGGTGTCGGCACTGTCCAAAGTGATTTGAAATGTGTTGCTGACATAAGGTGAAACATTAAACATGTAAACATATCTTACGCCCCTGCGCAAAGCCAATGCGCTGGTGATCCAGGTAGCATTACTATCTTACACCAGGCACAGATATTATTTAAGCCACGTTCATAAGATAGCGAATCCGCCTGCGCGTTTGTGTGTCCATGGAAGGGAGGTCTGCAAGTGAAGAATGAAGTCGTGTCTCGCTCCCATTTGCTGTCTTGTACCTGGCACAATGAAGTCAAAATGCGCTTGCAACCACTCTGCCTGCACAGGGCACAAGATATGGCGCACATACGTCTTCACAATCACATACACCATTCGTGTCTCTGTTTTCCCCACACAGGAGTGTAGATTGGTAAAGTGTCCTTTGAACATATTTTCGATCAGAAACATTGGCGTAACCAGAAATAAAATAAATTTCATGAATAGTTAGTTAATGGCTTTTAGTCTTTTTTTTTTACCACCAACTTTTTATTTTATTTTCTGTTATTTTATTTTATTTATTAATCTTTTTTTTTTATTTATTTACACTCACTTGTTTTGGAGGCACCCTGCTGTCACCATATATCCCACATTCTTGCGCTTTGTCTAATGGAGTCAACAGATCTTTCTCTTCACTTTAAATTTTTTGCTCTTTGTTTGTGCCTGGTAAGCATGCCAGCATTTGCACCATGTGTGCACCTGTTCTTAAAGGTAATGAGAGAAGACCTCTGGCTGGGTATTACATGTTTGGCCAAACACACACCCATGAATTGATGAAATGATTGTGCAAAGCTTATAGGATTATCCTCTGTGCACCAGGAGCGCAGCAGGCATGGCAGAGCTGCTTCCCCTGGCACAAGATGGCAAAGGTGGATTTAGACATTCCTTGAATGTATTAAAACCTTTGCGCCTAGCGCTTGTGCCACAGATGAGCATAAAATAAGGCCCATAGTCTTTGTACTATCTTTAATTAAATTTGGTACATGTAACATTTTAGGACCATTTACACAACAGTTTCTCACTTTACCTCTCATAACTTTGTTTTACCTTTTGTTTTTTTAAGTTAATTTTGGCGTCAAATCAGTTAACCTAGATATAATTGAAAAGTCACTATATAAAATGCAATGTTAATAATATACAGGTTCCATACAGTTTAACTATTAAGGATTTTTTGTTTTCACCAAGATGGCCAGAACTACCAGAACTACCACTACAGGAAAAGTTTCATGTCTTTCAGTCAACATTCATCATCTTGCTACACATTCTTAGGGCATGATTTCAACTAGACATCAACCCTGTGCAGTACATAGTACAATTTGAACTCTATATAGGAATTCTACTGTTATTTGTGCTAAAACATCAGAGCCTTTAAGTACGTGCCAAAATAAATAACCACATTATCATGTTACGTTTTTTAAAATATTTTAGCTAGCATCCCAAATTCTTTGGAATTGTGATGAAAGAAAAGGGAGAGAGAGAGAGAGAGAAATATATACGTCTCTTCATTTACAGTATAATAGATAGTTCTGCAAAAGTTAACGGATAAAAGTCACCTCTAACTGTAGCTATGGCAGTGCTATGAATTTTTTTTTTCACCTGCATAAGCAAAGTTCAGTATTTTATCAGTCAGCAAAATGCCACCTGCTTAAAAAAGTGCAATAACATGCTGCATATAATCTATTTTTAGCAGAAAAAAAGTTCTATAATAGGAAGCTGATTAATGATTTCCAGCTTCATACTTTTAAATCATAGTTTATTTAAAGTGAGAATATGCCCCTAATCAGGATTTTCTGTCATAGAGGTCTTTGGTTCTGGTGTCAGGTGGAGTCAGGTACTCCTTCTTTAGAACTCGAGAAAGGTCTTTAAAAAGTCTTAAAAACGCATCCCTCACTGAAGCTTGTAAAAATGGTGGCTACAAATTAACTAGAGTTGCATTGTAGCAACAGCATAACAACATCAAAACATTCACAAAAACATGTCATATTACTTGTGCAACATAATTTGCATAATAATAAGTCTAAGGCATTCATTGTTCAAGTCGCAGGTATCTGCTACTTTACATGTGACAGTAAGAGCTGCTTTTTCGTTAGAGTAAAGATGAACATGATCTAACAAAACATTTACACTTAAGACATAATTAAAGACAAATGCAGACAATAAAGTGCATACATTTAGTAAAGCCTGAAGCTTATTTTCCTCATTATTGTTACAAAGAAAACCAAGTCAGCTTTTTCTTTGAAAACTAATGTATTTACATGAAAAAAATGCCACACCAGTCCAGCATATATCTTACATCACATTAGTGGTATTTGATATATCATGCATAAATTAATAAATCTGACCTTTAGTGACCGTCTGCTACATTAACTGGCTGTCAAGATTCAGGCTTCCCTGAAAGCGTTTGGCATTAAATTCTGTGTGATCGTCCCCTGGTTTGCAGCAATTTTAATGGTAATGGCTCATTGGTGTTTAAACTGATTTTTTCTTTTTAATGTTATTAAGCATCTTTCATTGATTAAATGTCCATGAGATATACATTACTGTACAAACCTGCAATACTATATCTAATTTATTCTAATTAAAAACTGTGAAAGAAATATTTCAGTGTCAACAATATCTACCAAAGAACTCATGCATATTTATTCATTTTACCTCATGCTTGCTGGCACCAGTCATGCATAAGTGGTTGCCAAGTAGTTGCCACAAAAGATGAATATATAAAGTACTGCCTTTCTGAGAGGGAGCAGAAAGGGAAGAAGTGCTATAAAAAAAGATGCATTAACGGTGCCAGCAATGAATAGTTTTCAAAAAGCTACAGCTTTAGGCATTATAGTAACTGCACTGATCAATATTTTTCCAGATGTTGTCATGTGTTATCCCCTACTTCTAATGCATAGATTTTAGGGAGGGTCATAAATAATAATTTTATTCAATGTGCTATTGAAGCATAATATTTAAATTTTATCAATAGTTACTATAACATCTCTGTAGTAGCCTTCATTGAATTAGTTTGAGCAATCTTGAGTTGTTAGTTCAAGTAGGAATAAGGGTTCCACTTTACATGAAGTCTCTCTACTTAGCACAATAAAGCACTAAACAATTTATAAAAGGTTTGTCACACATTAGGCTAATGTAAACAGATACAAATACAGAAACATACGGCTGTAACAGTGTGAATGTAACCCTAATCACTGACGAATGCTTTCTATTAATAAATCCTTAAAAACGTTGTTTTACCTCACACAGGCTTTTTACCCACTTCTGGACTGAATTTATACTCTCCCATTAACAAACACGTGTTCGCCGATTGAAATTTGCATATGCTTAGCCTACAAATTTGGATGTGCTGACTTACTGTGCCTGTTCAGCACAGTGCAAACTGCAGCAAACCTGCTACCTGCCATCCTTCGTGACAAATACTACAACCACACAACTGTGTACTACACTAAAAGGCAGAGCGTAATCAAATAAATATGCCTGCTGAAAATGTCCAGGGACCTCAGAGCACCTGTTCTCTTCGAGGGCCCTCCCCTAAGACAGTAGGGTCACAGATGAGTGGAAGTTGCACACAGGTGTGGATTTGGACCCACTCAGGAGGGCAGAAACTAGTTACACAAACTGCCGTAACACCCACTTTCTGTCAACTCTCTTTACTCCCGTCATAAGTGAAAAGTCACTGTGTCTCCAGCAACTCTGTGCTGGCTTCGCCATTGCAGCTACAGAGATTCCGCTAAAGAGGCCTGCAGCAGTAGTTGTATCATCTGTCCTTTTGATGGCGGGGCCGGTGGGCAAGTTATGTAATCGGTGTATGCCCCCCCACCACAAAACACCGGCAACACCAACTACCTTGGCAAGCCTAATATATATAAACATGCAATGCTTGCATGCTATTCGAAGAGTTACCTGTAGAGTGTAATATTAGGCGATTTATCGGATACTGGAATTTCCTTGCTCCCTAATATTGGTGTTGGCAATGGCCTAAAAAATCCCATATCAGTTTGACCCTAACATACAATTTGATGAAAATAGGACAAACATGTTGAAAACAAAAATAGCTTGACAGGGCTTGGCATCCACTATTGTATCCCATCTATCTATCCACCCATCCATCCATTCATGATTTAAAATTGAAAAGGTTGAGAGTTCATCTGTACCTTAACATTTCATCAGCTATAGTTTCTCAGTGTAGTATCAAAAATTGTGGCAATAATGGAAAAGCTGTGTCCATGTGCAGGTGTGTATCTATGTGCATATGAAGCGCATGTGTATTTTTATTTGCATTTGGGTTTTTTGATTGAACAGTTCAAAGTGGAAACTGCATCTCCCAAAGAGTTTACTGCAGGTGGTGTTTGCACAATAATACACCATGTCTCTGAGTTCCACTCCTTGTTTGAATGCCTCGAAGCAACAATCTAGCCAAGTCCTCTTCTTGCCTGCCTATCATTGTTGCTGTCACTCCAGTAGTTGCTTGTCACTTGCATTCTGTGTTGTAAAGCTGTTAATTTATTCATCTTTTTGCCAGGCATACTGTATTTAATTTGTGATGAAAGAACTGGAGCAAGAGACAAAATGTTCCCATATTATGCTTACATAAAGCTGAACTTTTTTCGGGTAATATATGTATGAAGGTGAGATGCCTCCTGGCTTTGGCTGAATTTATCAGCAGTTTTTTGGAGGAAAAAAAGGAGTAAAAAACACTATCTACTGTAAATTGCAATGCCTTAGATTACAATTGAACAGCATTGCAGTGTTCATTAAATATACTCCCCCACCCCCACCCCCACCCCCATCCCCATCCTCACCCTCCCCTCTCTCTATTGAATTGACTGTTTTCAAAGACCACAGTTTTAGGGGGTTTAACATTGGCTTTTTTAGTAGTAATAGTAAAGTAATAGTAAATAATATTGAAGAGTAGAACTTGAAGAAATTAGCCAATATGTTCATATGACAACATATGTTAATAAAAACAAAATACAAAACCAGCACAGATGGAAATATTCAACATAATAATATTTCTTTTTTAACGATCCAATTTCAGCAGTCATTTAGTGACTGACCGAAGAATGCTGTGGTTTTTGGTGCTTGCAGTATTTGTTTAATGCTTCTACAATGAGAACTGATAGCAAGACTGATCACGTAAGGATGGATGGTGTCTCATAAGTCAGGCTGCTGACATCAACCATTTGGTGCAGTTAGATTATTGATCTTAACAGTACAATAGATTTGTTTTGCTCTTTATGTAAGTGCTATCAATCAGAGTCCAAATTTGTGCACTTGCTTATACAGCATGGGGGTGTTGCATCTAAGGAACTTGTTGATGTAAGTATTAAAATCAGAAACATTTACTCATGTTTGCTTCATTTGCTCTACAGTAACTGACCTTTAACTGGAGGATAACTGCAAACACCAAACAAATATTTAAAAGACAAAATCATGGAAGTAAATCTGTTCCGTCTGATTTTGAAATTAAAAGCCATTGAATTTCTGGAGCTAAATATTTGTGCACTGAAATTATGTATCTGATTTTTTTGCCACTGAATCCAATTCTTAAAATTTTTAATTAACTTATTTTCACCTTTATTTTTCAATGTTTCTAAATTTAGAATTAAGCTTTTAAAAGAAACTCATGCAATATATATCCAAGTCACTCAAATAGACCAAATTCAGATCCCAAAATACAAGGTATACAAAATTCAACTAATATATTTTCAAGCTGCTCAAATTCGATAGGCCAAAATCAGATGCCAAAACATGAGGTATAAAATTCTGATTAAACCTTTTGGAACCCAAGGATAAGCAGTCGATTCTTGATCAAGTCAAGCCAATATGCAGCCAGTCAAGTTGGACTTTGTTGGTCATGTGACACTGATGCAGGAGGATACTTTGATATAAATATTGCAATGTGTAAATATTTAGTGCTAGAAATTCAATGGCTTTTTATTTTCAAAATCACATTTACTTCCATAATTACAGT
>JAPZDX010000022.1:10127921-10139754 GCA_029783625.1 Naso annulatus
TTCATAGTTTGGGCCTGAGATGGTTATGGAGTCTGATTTTTCTCCTGTATTCATCTCTGGTGTTTATACCTTAGCCAAGTGGTGCAAAGCTTCTATTTGACTTTTACTTGAGAGAGCCTGAGGTTTGTGGCTGCTGTTGCTGCTGTGGTATGAGGCACAGAATGAATCATACTCCACTACAAGGGCTTTGCAAGGCCACTTTCCCACTGGCAGGTCCTGGGGCAAAAAGTCAGATCTCTTTTCTCTGGAGGCTATGGGGTCTGGAGAAGAAAGAAACCCAGGGAGCAGGTGGTTTTTGAATCATGTACATGTGGGTCTGTGGGTGTTTGGTATGGTTAGGGTTGTGCTGCCTGCATGATACTGCACATTAGCCTTAATTACAGAATGCTGTTGAGGCACTTCTTGAACCCTGATGACTTTGTCATATCACAGTCTTGTTTATTTTTACAGCTACAGTTCCAGTTCACAGAAAACATTTGTGGTGGCACAAGGCATTCATTTTTATAGCAGGCCAGAGGGCATTCTCTCAAAAAATGTTTTTACGGAGGTGAGACGGATAGATCATAATTGTTCCTGCACAATTCCTGATTCAGAAGCATGTTGGGAAAACATGCTGTGGTCAACCACTTTTCCTGCAGACTAGGTGATTGAATGCAGTTTGACCTCAGTGGAAACTGTGTATAACTCTGCTGTTATTTTCAGCAGCAGATTAAATTCTTCAAATAACAAAGGAAGTGCATTGTCTGTTGAGGATATTTGATGTTCTCTGGGCTTAAGGGATAGAGACTGCTCAGGGGATGTTGAGAAAGCTGTAGCAACGCTATAGAGAGATACAGTCACCGTTGACTTCTGTCAGTTACCAAATGCAGTTCAGATGTGTTTGTCCATCCATTTTTAACTACAACTACTGCTTGAAAGGCGTCCTAATCATTGCCTGCTTTAACTTCAAGAGCCTGTGTCCATTTTTTCATTTCTCAGTCTTAGTAGGAAAAAACTTGTATGTATTGGTTATAAGGTTTGGTAATTTTGACCACAGTAAATGTATGATGGTCATAGCATGTGTTTGTGTGTATGCGATGGGGGTGTCTGTCTGGCATGGACGTTGGCATGGTCATCGGATCAACCCTAATTGGTAAGGTTTTTTAGGCAATTGGAGGAAGGATGCCATCCCCCCCTTGTTAGCAAAATGACCAAAATGCATTGACCTTTTTAACCTGCCATACCCATTGTAGTTTCTTGGTAGAGAGGATGCAGGGGTAGAGAACTTAGTTAGCTGGGCATGTTTGTTTAGTCTGTCAGACCCATTGGCTCTTTGCCTGACTGAGCTTTTTACAAGTCAGAATCTTTGGCCTCAACTATGGCTGTGAAATACCTAATAGTTCACCTCCTAACTGGAAATAGAGAATGCCAATGCATACATGCATGTTTGTCAATGCATCCATGCCCTTAAATTCAGAGTTTCTGCACATTTTTCTAGCAGCTTAACACACAGCTTCAAGCAGCCAAAACTTGCACTGGATGACACTCTGCTTTTGAGGCCAGGAGAACTATTTTGTTTGCCAAAAAGAAAAGATGCAATCCTCCCTCTGAAACAATGTACAATTTCTAATTCTTCTCTGATTCTTGAAACCCTGCCCGTGAAAGTCATAGGTGATAAAGCAAAACCTTGGCAGAGAACAACTCCCACTGTGAGCAAGAATGACATATGTGCCAGGGATACAATCACAGCAAGGATTCCAATATTAAAGCAACTTGTCACTGCAAGAAACACCAACTTACAACTGCTGTAAGCAATACGATAAATTTGAAACAGAGACAATGATTGGAGAGGACAGCCATCTTCCTATTTTGACACATAAGGCTAGGTACATGCCATGCCATTCAGCTGCCGGGTAGTGCTAGATACACAAAAGGGCATCACATCCCCCTAAAGAAAGCACTTCTAAACACACAGGCACAAATGCCAAGGCCAAAAGCAGCATTTCCGGTCAACAACATTCAAACTAGAATCGAAGACACGCTTCAATAAAAATTAGGTTTCAGACATATCAGGAGCGAAATAAACGTTCAACACCATGACTGAGCATTTCTCTTTTGTAATGATGACCAATAATAATGTACCAATAATAATCTCAAAAATAAAGATTTTGGGTGCCTTGGTTTCATGACACATAGCGAAGTAACCAGTCCCATCAACATGCTGCTTGGGGCTTTCCATATCATAAAGATTCATATTTTCTATAACTTTAGGTTTCAAACATTAAGGTTAAGGTTAGATTGAGAGCGAGATAGTACAGAGTAGAGAGTGAGACATAAAATACAATACCTTTCTGATACTTTAACTTGTAGGCAACCCTGTGCAATTTACTTTTCATCTTCTTTGAAATTGGTTTCTGGATAGAACATGTACGGTTGAATTACTCCTGTATTATCACTTGCTATTGTATAGTGTAAAGTAACTTGCTAAACAAGAAACAGGTGGAGGTTTGAGTGCTTGAAGAGCAGAGTCGAAGGTGGGCAGGTATGCTGGTGCTGCAGGCGTATGGTGGGTGGAGATAGAAGCGGCTACTATTTGCATATTTATAGGTCTACTCATACTGAATGAAAGCAAAGGTGTGAAGTTACATACATATGAGTCATTTTAAGGCATAAAGCAAAATTTTCCAAGAAAAGACAATTACAGAAAAACTCTATTACTTCACGGAACATATGCAGATGTGACCCAGTGGTACAGCAACAATTATTATGAATGTTTATACAGTAACAGATCAACCTTTATACTTGTATAGATAGTATTTCAACTTATTGATTTTCTCTTGTAACAAAAGCCCTGTAAAAGGTGAAGCAACATATGAGTAATTACTGATTAGGCCGACTCAGATCTGCAGCTCTCTACTACTGAGAGACTGTCAGTTTTCCTTATCTGCTCCATCCTTTTATTCCAGCCTGTCGGCCAGCAGACTGGACAGAAGGTCAGAGAGTTGATCTGTGCCAAAACTCTGAGGATTTTACCCCACCTCATCCCCCCACTCCTCATCCCCCGCCCTCCTCTTTCATTTTGTGTTTCAGATATGCAGATTCTGGACCTCCTAATGAGAATATGTTACTCCCAGGTACCATCTGTTCTGCTTGCACTCTGTATGAGAAAATAAAGAACGTGTTACATCATTACAATGAGACTGATTAATCAAAGTCATGGGGTAGTTCCCCTTTGGAGAAGCATGTCACAGCCTGCCTTCAATATGTTTCCTGTGTTTAACGAGAACCATCTTTATATGGTTGGAATATATAAATCATCTTAAATAACCAAGATTGACACTGTCCAGCTTATGAAAAAGCATGTCTTAAAACACATTAGAGACACTCAGACGAACATTACGCAAAATTGAAAGATAAAAATAGTAAGTTTATCTTTAAATAGAAAAGTTTTTTGGTTTTTTGGTTTTTTTTTGGAATAATGAGCATGTTTATCAAAGGATCAGCTCTAACCCTGGTTGTACTAAAAATATTCAAAACACTTATGCACAGTCTCATTTCTCTTCCATCTTTAATCCAGTGACATGACAAATACACAAATACAACTCCCACAAATGAGAGTAAAATTTGATTTCTCCATTTGTAACTAACTGGTTTCTCCAGCTGCAACACGGCAAGCACTCTGGAGTCACTGTCAGGAGGGACATTCCTGCCTACTAGGTGCACGCTCATGTTATTCCAATCAAATTTTGTCCTGTCTGTGGGCATGAACATCCTCTCTTTCCCAAATAAGAAATGACAGCCAAGAGTGCTGCTCTGGTAGGCCAATCAAAGAACAGCTCTAGGATGTTTTACAGTGATTACCAGGACAACCTACGCCGGACCAGAAACACGCCAGGAGCATCAGAAAGAGAAAGGTAACTTAATAACACAGTAACAGCCAGCAGTCATACATTTTAGTGCACAGCAGACACAAGCGAGAAACAAATTACAGAGTTACAGTCAAGTTGATTTCACCCACGGCCACAAAGTTTTATATATGAGAGACAAGAGCTTATATTTATGGTTAGGGGCAAAGCGGGATTTGAAATATTCATTTTGCCCAAAGTCAGTTATCAATGCACTCAGTACCTGGATAGATGTAGAATGTTCATCTAGCTTAGCTAGCAAAGTAATTGACTATAATTAAAATACAAAGTATTCTCATTTAAATACATCAGTCATGACACGGTGTGAGAAAAAAAAAAATTTGGAGTTGAAAGCATTTTTATAAACTAGCAGTTTTCATTTGCTTCCTTTTGTTTTAAACTAAGCAAGATCTATAGTCTCACATAAAAGCCCCATCTCCGCAGTGCTGTGTCAGCACTGGAGAAAGGTCTGACTGCAGCTATTATCAGTCTGCTATTAGAAAAGAAAAAAACAAACACTCTGGATTGCTGTATTTTTTAAACCAATCACAATCGTTGTGGTGTCCCTGCAAAATGGTGACATGCAGATAAAGAAAGGTGGAGGAGAATTCTGAGCCAGCCAGACAAACACTTAACAGCTAAGACTCTGATATTTATCGTCTAAGACAGTAATTGAATGTATGACCCGCATGAAACAGTTTCTTCAAAATACTTTGCTGAATGAAAACGGTTGGTTACATTCTAAAAACTGACCTTCCAGGTTTCATCCGTCAGATGAGGAGCTGCACATCTTATGTGCTTAATTTATTGTCATCATTATAAATATCAATAATTTTGTTGTTGTTAATCACAAATCTGAGCAAGGATAATGTGACAGAAACATGGACAATTCTGTTTTCAGTAAAAATGTGCACATATATTTCAAATGAAATTTGGCTATTTTATAATAATAATGCTTAATAAATTAAATGTATACCCCATCATATGGTGTATATACTAAATATCATATAAATTGTATAATGCATATTATCCAGCAAAGCTGCGATCCCCGATTGTTTTTCTATCTTTTCTTCTTCTTCATACAATAATAACAAGAAGAAAAAGAAGAAGAAGAATTTGTTTGGTGGTATTCTAATAAAACAAAAGTGGTTGCTCGTCCTCTGGCCTCCATTGAGTCATAGGGAATTATGATAGAGAATGAAGAACAGGTCAAAATATTTTTATAGAGCAGTGGTGGGACACTGTGCTTGACCAAAATTACTTGAAACGCTATCCAGAAAAGTTTAAAAGGGTTAAAATTAATTAAATACAATTTAAAATGCCAAGAGCAAGCCCATCATGGGGCTGCAGGCAATGAAACTCACGCCAGTCATTTTGACTGTCCCATTTGAATTGCCATTTGGATTTGGACTCCATCCCACAATGGAGTAAACATCCAACAGTTCCAAACCAGAGAGCCAGTATTGACACTGGACAATGTGTGTGGTGTAGTGAAAAATAAATAAACAAAACACACAGAAATATACAGTAGATATTCAGAAATAGGCCCCATCACAGCACTGCTGCTGCTCTACAACACTGACAGCTGACAGTGCCTGTAGTCGACCAAGTCTTTGGCTCTGGTTTAGGAAACATGTCATGTAGCGCCACAGTATTTTGACATGATGTTTATTTCTATTGTGATTCTATTTTAAAAAATATTTCATATACTGTAGATTAAAGGGAAAAAAACACCCTTTGGCAAGCTTGTTTAGTTCTTGTTTTTGTTACTGTTCATGTCATTCTTTGACAGTTAAGAATTTATTTGCTTAAAAAACATTCCTGATGTAAGCACGGTTATCTGATTAACATAAACACTCTTTCAATTTCATTTATTAATTCAGAGAAAAATCTTGCAGCTTTAAAATACCAAGCTTACTTTCAGTCCTTTTGGGGTTTTTTTTTCCTGCTAATTACAAAAACTACCCTCATAGTTGTAAGAATAAAGAGCTTGGTCTAAATCTTCCTCTTTAAGCACCATATCAGCAGTGGTTGTGCATTTTAAAAATGTGTCAATCCCTTGTCACAGATATGTTTCAAATCCTCTGTTCCAGACAATTTAGTGATTACGCTGAGGTACATCTTGCTGGTTGGAAAAGCTGCCGTGCCTCAGTATAGGAGAAAAGATAAGCATCAGTACTAATGTGAATATGTGTCAGTCCTCTGCAGGGGCAAGTCAATTTGACCTTTCTCCTGCCTAACTCCTGTCATGACAAGGAAAACAATTCAAAATCTCCATGACTGCTGTGGCAGTTTCACATGATGGACTTCAAAGGAGCCGTTTTCACTCTTCATATTGTTGTGACAAGCTGGTATGCTCGGGGCCGTATCCTGCACCACTAAATTCATGACTTCACTCACATCTGTTGTTGTGCATTTGCCAGTATGTCTCAGACACATTAGCGGCGCTATCACAACACTGTCCTTGGTGTTTTGAGCAGAGCACCAAACATATCAAAAAGTGCTCCTGTGTGCAATGCATTTGTTTTTCCACTCATTCACCGAGGCTTTTCCTTTAATTTGTAGTCTGTCTGTATATATAGTTAAGCTTTAAATCTTCCTGCTGGTCCTCTGACTTCAGTGTCATACCCAAGAGGACACCTGACCTTAAGTAACCAAAAGTCTGATTGTGTCTTCAGCTACTGATTGTGTTCGTTTTTGGCTGTTTATTCAGTTATGCAACAAAATTAATCCACAGTTGTTTAATTTTTTTCATGGATGTGAAACTTGACATAACAAAACACTGTAAAAGAATTATAAAAAGTTGAAAAAGCAAAAACAAACCAAAATGTGCGAGAAAACTTTTTTTTTTTTTTCTCTATCAAGTAAAGAAGCACATCTACACTCAGCAAGGTGGGACAGATGCTGCTTGTTTTAGATTATGGCTGCAGTGGAAGATCTTATCAAACTCCTATCAAACTTTTCAGTTTGATCTAGCATGAGCTGTTCCCTTCCTTACTAGAAAAAAAAAAAGCACAAATTTCAATTTTTTTTTTCCCCATAAATTTTGCAGGGGGTTTTGTGACTTTATAATGTCAGAGAATATCTGTGTCTTTTTCTTGTAATTTTGCGACTTAAAACTAGAAAATTCTGAGTTTTAAGCTTGGACATCCCCCCCCTTTCAGTTGTAATGTAGCATCTTCTGCCATGGTGGTATTTCTGTTGGTCTGCAAATGGTACAATTATATAGAATCAACTCCTCTGTCAACTCCTCACAGACAGAGGGCCCTATTTTGACAATCTATGGTGCATAATGAACAGCACTAGTTCCTTTGGTGTGTGTCCAAGTCCACTTATTTATTTAGACAGCACATAATCTGTTTTCGAAGTGAGGCGCAGGGCACAAAGGGCTTGGATTTAGTCCCTTATTTAATCATAGGTGTCTTTTGGCATAACGAGGATTTAACCAATCAGTCTGATCTCTCATTCCCTTTAACAGCCAGGTGCGCTTGAACAGGGTGCACTGCCATTCAGATGGCAGAAGCAATCTGTCACAAAAGAGAGCACTTTGGCACTGTGGAAACACATCTGGGAACAGAGACATTCATGTTGTTTGTTTCTTATAGTTTTTGAAGATAGTTTTTCACCATTTGCACTGTTTGCTCTTGTTGGTCATTTTATTCTTCAACCACAAAAGTCATATTTGCTTCACTTTTACGTGATTTATTCATCTTCTCATTTATGCTCTGAATTTTTGTGGACATATCTACATGGTAAAAGTACATATAAACAAAATAGGATGTGTTTTCACTGAAAAAATAATGTTCTAATAGTGGCTGTAACTCTGTTAGGAAACTTTAGGTGCAGACAAAAATGAATTTTGAAGTCTGACCCATCAAGTACAGACAAAACAAGTGCAATTTAAAAAAAAAAAAAAAAGTAAGATTCTGTCTGAGATTACAGTTCTCCAGATGGATTAAGAACATTTTTTTTACCTCGCCTTTGAAAGACTAATTATTGGTCAGGGATTGTTTAGAGTTTTCCTCAGAGAACTTTTGAGAACCACTGTAACTGCTGTAATGTCTCTCTCTGTCTGTAATCTCTATGAGACTATCTTGTTAAATGAAACTTACATCACAAGAATAAAATGCTCGGACCACTACTGTGTGGAAGACTTGTCTTTAGAAGCATTGCCGTATCTGTTGAAGGGTTATGACACAATTCTTGTACAGATCTATTACTCTGTAAAATATTCATTGAATGTCTAGTCTTTATTTCCTTTGTTGTCACCTTTAAAAACTTTATAAAAGAATGTGGTCCTTGAACAATTGATATGATGTAATCCACAAGCAAGTTTGAGTAAAAAAAAAAAGAAGAAGAAGTCATCCTCAGGTTGCTTAAGTGGCAGTAACACAGATCCATGATCAGTCCAGTGAGACTTTTACAAGCGTATTTTTTTTTCTTCTTTCGAGTGTGCTAATAGTACATAATATATCCCCAAAAATGTACCCACATTTACTCATGTTGCTAAGGATTTTATTACAAATATCTATTTTGCTTTTCATTTGGGCTCTGCTGTGCACTGAAAGATCAGTGTTTTTCTTTTGGACCGTGAGTATAAACCTGCAGCAGTAGATTTTAAGTTAAGACAACCAATTTATCTTTGGTAGTGTGTGCGCTGCTTGTAGTCTCTCCTGGATATCGTTAAAAGAGAGACACAAAGGCAGAAAGAAAACAGTGGCGTGGAAAGTCACTTGTTAATCCAAAAGGAAAATCAAGCATCCAATCCAAAGCTTACTATAGACAAAATTTTAACTTATTTCTAAGAGCTATAAAAACAAAGTTTAGTTATGACATTGTCAAGGAATGAGACATAAAAAAAAAGAACGATTTAGGTATTCTTGTAGTGCCATAGATTTCAGCGAGACAGACTGAAAAGCTTCCAGTATCCCTTTGGTTTCGGTGTATGTATTATCTTATGTACCTTTATTCAACAAATGAAATGTAACACAGAGGAAAGCTTACCCTCTTTCTCAGAAATCATGTTCATAGTTTATAAATAATATAAGCAGACATCCATTATTTAGAAAACCAATACCACTCATGACCCAATCTTTGCAAATACAATCTTTGCAATCACTGAAATATTGCATAAGTCATTATTTCTAATACAGAACTGTGCCCTAGATCTGTGAAATTCTGCAGTGGCCTGCACCGTCAGCCATGGCAGCTATTTGTTTTACACACAGACTGTGTCCTATTCTTCCAACCAACACCCATACCCAAGTTCATCTCACACACAAGTTGAATTTTAAAGTAATCACTGAAACAGATGGCACTGCTTGGATGCAAGGAGAATGCCAAGAAATTGTTTGAACGCGCCGGGTTTAACAGACAGACATCTACTGCAAGCTGCATTTTTGAAGACAGGGAACTGATCACTAAAGCTGTTCTTTTTCTTTCCTTTTTCCTTTTTTTTTTTTTTCTTCTTTGGTAGTGATTTGTATGGTCAAATCACATGGCCACAATCCATCCCCTGTTACTTTAAGTAACACCTGGCAATAACACATTTCCATCCGGAGGACATGTGCTGCATCAGATGGGTTGTGTTGATCAGAACTCAGGCTGTTCTCTCCCACTGCAATTTGCTATTTATTGCAAATTTTAGCATTTTCACAGAATATGTTCACATTTCATTTTCAAAGTTCAAAACTTCATTTGTGTAAAATGTTTGCATGCTATCATTACTTGTTAATGCATTGTTGTATTTTATTACATTTGTCGCAGTAAAGGAGTTAAACAGTAAATGCACATTTGTATTACCAACAGGAAACTTGATTAATTTTCTTACCTCATCCGCATATGCTTTTCTAACTGAAATTACCATTTACCTTGACGCTGCAAAGTGCTTTATGAAAGGGTAAAGCAGCATTTTTAAAATAAAATTATTCTCAATTTGTGTCTTTTGACTGTATTTTGAATGTCTGTTATCACACTGAATTTTCAACTCTGTTCCATCTTCAGTCTGACTTTGCCTCCAGTAATTTTTGTGGGTGAGGGGGATTTGATTTTCCCTGACCAATCAGTAGGGATCAACTTATCCAATCACACCAAGCCAATGAAAAGTAAAGCTGATGGGTGGCGTGCTGCTGGTTGGGCAGTGGTTGGTTTTGGTTTGTCTGTTTTTAACATGGTGGACACCCTTTAGATCTTTTTCTTGTCATTATTTCTGCGCTCATTGGATTTCATTTGCTTTTTTGTACAAAAAATTGCTAGAATTTCAGATGTCAACCAAAATCTGGCTTCCGTGAATGAGAAAGGAGGTAATAATAAAGAAGAGAAAGATCCATGCATTAGATGGAAATATGCTTGTCACATTTGAGACATGAAGGATAATTATTTATTTGAAAGGGGGATACTGTAATAGGAGAAAAAAGTGTTATGAAATGCAGGCCCTGCTAGCCTCCTTAGTCTGGTCGAGATAACGGAGATTTAGACGTAGGTGGGCATGTGAGTGTCAATGGTTTTTTTGTCTCTATATCAGCCCTGTGATGAACTGGCGACTTGTTCAGGGAGTACCATTGTCCATTGTCTCAAATTTTTCATGTGTTGCAAATAAAACACAATTTCTCAACTTTCACAAAAGGCTGCCAGACAAACAACAACCAAATGACAGTCAAACCCTTGCATATTTTTAAATTTATTAAAAACAACAAAATCAGTAACAGATCAGTGGCAGCTGTTCTTTAGGTAGAGCCAAAAAAGTAATAATTAGCATAAACCTACAAACAGCCTATCTTTGGGTTATGTTTTGTTTTGCCTTGTTTAGTGTTAAGGTGTGGATTGTCTTTCTGCAAATACAGCAAGTACCTAGGATGACTGGTTGAAGCACAACACACTTGGATCATTAATGATGTAGTGGGACAGCCTCGTCTCCAGATGAATTTGCTCTGTTTTAGGGCTGCACAACTCAAAATTCAATGGAAATCGCATTATGGCCTACTGCAAATTTTAAATTGCAGGAAGGCACAGTTCTGTTGATGAAGAAATGCATCTGTCAAGATGTTATTGTAATGCAAATATTTTGTTGCTGCAGTATTGTCATGGCCTACGCATATTCTAAAGATTTAAGAAAACATCGTTGTTTCGTACAGATCTCTGCAAGAATCACACCATAATCATTTGAGTATGTGCTTTAATGAAAATGATGATAATGATTTAGAAATTATCATTCCCTCTAATAACACAAATCATCATTGCAGCTGCAATACCAGTCCAAATAATTGCAATGAAATATTTTATCAAAATCATGCAGCCCTACTTTGTTATATATTCACATAGCCTAAATACACAGAACAGTGCTAAAAGTTTTCTGTATTCCGTTATTTTACCATTTAAGTCAAAACTGCTTATGGACTAGTTTTCATTCATAACTTGCTATATGAAAACCTCACCCATAACTTGCTCTGATCAAGTGATGGCAGGAAAAGGTCAGTACAGTGTTGACAACTTTTTTCTAAGGAGGGTAAATACTGAAAACAAAAAACCAGATGACACCAGATGATATCATATAAATCTGAATTTACATACTAGAGCATTCTACAGCCGTCACTATGAGAAACTGAAGAATGGAGAGGCTGCTACACTTTATTAAGAGGCATTTTGATCATCAGAAGCCACAGATTACACATGAATCAGCACATATCAGAATAAGCTCGATATGTTTGTCTCCAAATGCAAATTCAACATTCACAGTTTTCTTTATGGTTAAAAAACAGCCCCCCAAATCCAAAATTTTAGAGATGACAGGGTCTGAATATTGACCAAATCTGTTCATTCATTTGCTTAAAAAAAATAAAAATAAAAAAATCATCAATTCCTCGTTGACTACAATTAAAACATAACAAAATTTAGCAATACTGTGCTTTAATAGTGCTTTAATTATGTAACCAAATAAACTAGGAAACTAA
>JAPZDX010000022.1:10139973-10161828 GCA_029783625.1 Naso annulatus
CGCGTTGTTCACTAAGAATAAAGATCAAGTAAAGCGTATCTGTCAGTGTGCGGAGGATTTGTCTTTTCTAGTTTAAAACATAACAAAATTTAGCAATACTGTGCTTTAATAGTGCTTTAATTATGTAACCAAATAAACTAGGAAACTAAGAGAGGTATGTAGCTCTTCCACATTTTAAAATGTGGGTTGTGAAATTTAAAAGGCAATTCCGTTAAAAGAAAATAAAAAGCGGGCATGGTTTTCTTCTTTGAGTGATCTAAAGTATGAAGTTTACTTTTTATGTATTTATTTTTTTCCACCTTAAGAGTTAAGACACAGTTAGAGTTGGTACAGCAGCTAAGTGTTTACTTTCAGGATGCTAATACAGACAGTACACCCGACATAAAAATTTTGAAGGCACAGATGCATGAATAGGCTGACAAGAAATAGTGTATATGATATTTTGTCAGCAAGTGACAACCCTCCAATTGAAAAAAGGGTAAAACGAGGCAGCTCAACGCAGTCTCAAAACAGTTTTACACTAGAACGTAAAAGATCTTTAATGCTGTGTTTTGAGCTGCTGCACAACGAATTACATCTCTTCAATCTCCATCCACCCCCAGTCGATCAGCTCCTCCCCCTTGTTGTATGCATGCAGGCCAGGGCTTCAGAAACAGCGCCCCTCTAACCATCTGGCCAATCATCTGGAGAACGATAGAGAATGTGTTTGGGATGAAATTTTTCCTGAACAAAAGGGACTTTTGTATGTATGTTTGAGTAAGTGTTGCTTAGCGAATGAAAACAAAACCTTGCGCTGATTTAACCAGAGCGCATCTGTTCTTGCTGTCACTGTGGTCACTTACTATCCCTGGCTTGCTGCTCAGCACGAGACTGATGAAGTCTTTGAAATGTTCCCACGGCACCGGCCTGTCTAACGTGATCCTCTCAGTCAAAATCAGCTTCCTGGCAGGGTCTTCGCACTTTGCGGTGCTAAAAGCAGGAGGGCACTGCTGCATCACTTTTAACAAGCGCCGGCAACAATACACCTCCTGACAACCCCGAGTCTGAGTTAACGAGTAGGACATAGATATAATGTAGTTCTTATGTTTTTGGTTTTTGTAATGTATTTATGATTGTGGTGAAGTTGCAAGATCCTGACAAAACATGACAAGGATGCCGTAAACTGATTATCAGTGGGGGTGGCTAATAATCTTTTAGTCAATGCAATGTCAAAAAATATTGTAAAAAAAAAAAAAAAAAGGAAAAAAGTTGCTTCTTAATCCAGCCAACAGTTAAAAGCCCCAAAACTCTCCACTTACGGTCATAAATGATAAAGAAAGGCAATGATTCCTCACATTGAAGATGCTGGAACTAGCCAAAATTACACACTTTTCCTTGAAACTAAATTTTCAAAAAATGTTATTATTCATGTTCATCAATAAATGTTAGACAAAAGAAAATAAATTATTTGAGCACAAAATTCATAATAGATTTAACCTCTTAATGTTGCTCTCAAAGTGCCCCTGATTGATACATTTAACATTATTTATGATCAAAATATTCTTTCGAGAAGCCCTCGGACCCCCTTGGAAGTTGCAGGGTTCACCCACAACAGTCTCTCTTAAAATCCTGTGGGAAACACTGTACTCGTAAAGCTTTCTAGTACAGTCAGTTGCAAGTGATGAAATTCAAAGAAAACTCTTGGAATGACATTGTCTTAGAATTTTCCCTTACAGTTAGGTTCAGATGCTGGTAAGTTATTTTCAGAGCATCTTAGCTTTGCACAGAACTTCTTAGGTGACAAACTTGCTGGGGATCAGATAGTGTGTAATGTTTGTTTAACAATATCAATTAAGAAATAAAATTACCAATATGACAAATAAATATTTGCAAATGAAAACAACTATCACCATGTGAACAGACTACTATACAAGTAGACCTGTGTTTCAAATATTTTTAGTTCCTTGCCCTTAGAATATTATCACTCCAAAGCTTGACCCATTGCCTGAAAATTTGAGCTCTGAGCTCTCTAAAATTATTCTCTGATAGTTTGAGAATACGACCCCGGATCAGTATGGCTCTCCCTCTCTTCTTTATCCCACAGTCCAGTCATTTATCCATCCTTCACTGCACTGAAAAATAACCATCTAAAGTGAGCTCTAAGAGTTTATTTTCTCTAAATGGGCTCCTGCCTATTACAAACCAAATCATTTGGGCATCCATTTCAATTAAACTTGTGAAGCAACCCTCTTAACTGTTTGGGATTTTGGTGCCACAACTTACTATTTGCCTATCAAAAATAATTAACAACTACATTAAGAAATAGGATTTAATCTATAAATCGGCCTCAGAGCATCATCCTTAAGAAGGAAATAATAGACACTTTATGAATTCAGTATCAAGAGTATTCTATCATTTTAGAACCATGATTAATTATTAACTTAAAGGGACAGTTCCACCAATAAAGAGAATTCAGTCATTATCTACTCACCCTAATGCTAAAGTTTCACAGGAAAAAGGACTTGTAGTTATCTCTCAAACATTTGAAGTGAATGGTGACCAGGATTCACTGCTAAAAAAATATGCATAATAAAACCATAAAATGCCTCCATACTGCTTGTTCAAAGTAATCCAAGTGTCCTGAAGCCTTGATATGCCAGGTTGTTTTGAAAAAAGTCATGGACGCTATGTTTTTTTGCCTTACTGTTTGCTGTTTAGTTTCGTGACTCTAGGTCAGAGGGGGCATGAGATATGCCTGTTCAAAGTTTGTGTTTTCAACTGTTTGCCATAGCGCCACCCTTTGGCCAGTCAACGTCAAATTCGTGCCATAACCTCTTGACTTGACCCTCTGCCAGTGTGCCAAATTTCACAACTTTTGACCATACGGTTCTATGGACTGCAATTCAATTGCATAACTGCAGACGAAGAAGAAGAAGAAGAAGAAAAGATAGAAAAACAATGGAGGCTTCCAACCTTTGCTGCTGGACCCCCCAAAAAAGCAGATAGGTACTGGCATGCAGGGGGCTGAGCCTCCAGTATGCTTAGAGATTGTCGTAACTTCATGCAGATAAAAGCAGAGAGAAATAGTAGTAATACTAATTTGCTATCCGTGCTACACCTCTGCTGTTTTTTCGCTCCTTTATAGATTAACGTTGGTTCTCCTCAAATTGCGAGTCAGTCCACACTTCGGAATGGAGTAGCTTTGCGAGTCGATAGGAAGGCGCTGAATGTTTGTGAAACATGGTAAGAGGGAGACTGAAAACAGTTGTTTAACGTTCATCTCGGTGGGTGAGTGGAGCTCTCTCCTCCCTGTGTCTCTGTCTAATTATGTGAGATCTCTGAAGGTGCCATTTAGTGGTATCGATTTGAACTACCTGTTACTCACAAGGCTTAGACCCCTCAGGATGATGTCTGTGGAGTGTTTTCTCACACCATGTAGTGATTATTGGCTCCCCAAGTTTGTTGTTCAGGATATGAATACGGGTCTACACCATAGGTAAGCCATTATCCTCTGCGAGGTGTTTCTCTTGAGATTTTGTACGCAACCAAAGCAACAGAGAGACGATGTAAAGAGCAATGAAGCACATCAATTCTATATCAGGATATTTTCAAAGTGGTTTATGTGTTATGGACTGTGTAGCCTACAATATTAAACATAAATGTTTCCATGTGATGCCTTGGACTGGAGTTAGCCTAAGGCCAATTTTTATCTGCAGTCCCCTGGCAGGACACGATTAAAACATCTCCACAGTGACAGAACAGCACAAAGCAAACTAAATAAACAAGACATAACAGATTATATATCACACACACACACACACTCACACACACACACATCCTGTCAGTGACATGATGACAAATTTAAAGCAAGGATATTTATAAACCAAGAGAAACTATTTTAAATTGGAGCCACTGTGAGTTGAGTAGCTTTAAGTAGATTTTTCAATTTGACTTTGAAGTTCCTGACAAAATCAACTCTGTGATATTGGAAAGTTTTAAAATCCACTAATAGATTTATCCACTGGACTCTATGGATAATACTCTACTCCAATGATACACAAGCATTCCTGCTACATGTTCAAATCTTTGTATCAAAATAAGAGTAGTCCAAATTTGCAATGCATCTTCAAGAGGCAAGATAAAAATAAAATTGTTACACAGAACAAAACAGAACATAGTACTTTTATCACTAACAATGACACACTCTTCAGCATAGCTGCTATGAATGTCTGAGTTGATGCTGGGCAAGGACAGGGATTAAGTGAGGTCATGTTAGACCCAAGAAGACGCTGCATTACTCACAAAGTGAAACCAAAACATCTTCCCCCCTGATGGCTGGTTATTCATTTAGGAAGTGCTCAGTTTGATATGAAGCTCAGTTTTCTGTGGAGTGGAGTCTGCATTTTAAGAGGCAATGTCATATATCCGTTAACTGTGGGAAGCCAAAATCATGACTGTGATTAATATTCGATTTATGTTGCAGGCATATGCTGCACCCAGATGTGGTACAAAAAACTTTAGACAAATTCATGACAGCAGAAGTGGATCTGTTTTCCAAATATCGCGACAGCCAAAATTTGTTGAGGTTTTCCCTGAAGCTGCAAGACAAAACAACTTTTGGAGGTGGACAAGGTTTTACACATGCAATGGCCAGACAGGCTGCTCTACATTTTTTCCTCTCTTCGTTGCCGTTGACAGGAAAAAAAAAGGACAAAGGACTGTGACACCAGATATTTTGTTTAAATTTGTAAAATAGTCATGAAATGAAATCTTCAGGATTTGCTTATGCATATTTCATTTTTAAGTCATACTGAGTGTAATGATACTAATATTGGTTTGAAAATTCCTAAACACTGCACCTTTTTGGGCAACATGTTCTGTTTCCTAAATAACAGAAAAGGTTGTTTGTTAATCCTTCGCAAAACAAAAAAAGCATATTACAGTTTTCCAAAACAACATTTAAAGATTCAGTGACTGTTTCACAAACACTGTGAAACTGTTGCCGTTTTTTTTGGTTTTGGTAAAAAGAGTACTTGGTTTGGTTTAGGGTGAGATCATGGTTTGGGTAAAAAAAAAAAAAAAAAAAGTACACTAGTGGCATTAGTAGTGTTAGTTCAGTTGCACACAGAAGTTAAAATAACTCAGCGTTTATAGTTTCACATGGGACATGCACAGTCGTCTCCTGAATGAAATTTCTGTATTTTTTCATCCTGCTCAACCTCCTTCTGACACGAACTTGTCACCTCTTCCTTTGTGTCACATGTGTTAGGGGCCACTAGAGGAATACTCCTCACTTGCCCCATGAAACATTTATAAAGGTCTTAAAAACTACTTGCAAACCTATACAGTCATTTTTTTCTGTGAAAGATATTTCTGTTGCACTATTAAATAAGTAATACTATATAAATACTATAACCACAATTCTATATACAATGTGTTTAAATGAAGAAACATATTTTTTGAATTATAAAGTGATGTAATGCTTTAGCCTGCTACAGTTGTACAGTCTATGTTTATCACGAAGGTTAAAGAAAAACAGGGTACACTTTATTTGGATAGTCTGTTTACAGATAGTTTATCTTATTTGTAACATTTCAGCGACTTATCAGTTGACGTTCAAAAATTTTACTGTTTACCTAACCCATACCCTTCTTAGTTAACCATTCCATTAACCTTTGTTGCACATTCGGAAAATGTTCGATATTCAGCAATGTATAAACAAATATTCAGCAACTAGTTAACCAAATGATATGTTTTTGAAATGTCACAAATACTCTATAAACTATCTGTCAGCAGACTATCAAAATAGAGTTCCAATCCAAAAGTTCAAAGTTCTTCATTGTCATTGGTATACCAAACAACAGAAGTGTACAGCATCTCCTGGGTACTGATTAATAAATAGCAATAAATTGAATAATAATAAACAATAGAAAGGCTCTCCTGTATGCAGACTCATTGTTATTTGTGATTAAGCCCAGCACTGTGGTATCATCTGCGAATTTAAAGATATAGTTAGATGGGTAGGAGGGAGAGCAGTCGTGTATAGAGTGTATAAAACAGTGGACTGAGCACATGTCCTTGTGGGACACCAGTACTGACGGTCAGAGATTATGATTGGTTCTTCCCAAGCCTAACAGTCCGTGTACAGTTCGACAGAAAGTAAACTGAAAACAGAATAGAGATTCATTGGTTAGTCTTTTCTCAATAGTCTTGTCTACTCATATCACTCTTTACTCTGTCTCTGATTATTTGATTGAGTTGACAAGATAATGTTGTGGAATGGTTATGGTTAGGGCTACAGTCAGAATATTAGCATAGCCAGTCACAAACAGAGCACTGTCAGAGGCATAGTGGCCAATCAGAGGCAGATTTTGCAAAGAATTGTGGTGCAATCCACAGTGATGCATCCAAATAAAGGCTAACTAGTCCACTCAGCCTCTCTGTGCCTCTTTACTACTCTTTCAAATATTTTGAGCTAAAAGAGGCTTTGTAGTAACAAAGTTCCAAAAATGGTCAGAATCAGCAGAAAGGCCTCACACTCCCCAGTAATAGTAGAAATTGACAGGCTATTTGGTAAACTTATAATTAGCTGTGTACTGTTCTCCGAAAGCTTTTCAGCACTGAGTCAGACCAACCGTACAACTGTTGGTCAGATGGGCTTGGATATTGTGTCATGTTTTGGTGTGCTTGCAGAGTCTCGAAATAAGTGATTAAGGTAGATGTGATGTGTGAACGTAATTGGGTTTGAAGACATATAATGACTTACTCACTGACATGTCAATCATGGATCTGATTGTTTTTCCTGAATAACAATGGGAGTAGATAAAACATTTGTTTTCATTATTATTATTATTATTATCGTTATTATTATTTTTATTTATTTTTTTTGTAATGAAAACAACTTTGCGGAATACTGCATGCACATCTCCACTATGCGTGAAGTGAAAGGAAGTGTAAGTCACTAACAGAGACACTGTGAACAATCAGTTAAAATGAACTGGATATATGCTTGGGTGGCATGTATGCATGCACATATAACCATCACTGGCCTCTGTTCCAAAGTAGAGCATTTGATGATAATCACATGGTTCCTACTTGGCTGGGCTCTGGTCCTGGGCATGGTGGTGGCTTTTTTATGATTCATTTCATGCTTCACTCAGTGGAGTCACCAGACTATCAATCTGCAGAGGGGGGACAAAGAAAAAGATATCAAAAAAGATGTGTTGTGACATGTAGTTCAAAGGGCTTTTTTTTAAAGAAAAGAACTTTGGGGGATGTACTGTATGCTTTCAAGATGGACAGCTCTTCCAGAAAATGCACTTTCCAAGAGTTTTTCTCGTTTCAAGTCTTTCACTTTTGCATATTTGTTTTGGAACCTTTGGTTCAGGACATAGCTGATAGTTCTCACAAAATATCAGTACGGAATTGATACCAACAGTGATAAATGATGTGAATGTGTCTTTACAAGTCATCACCATATTTTGTCTCCAGCTTTTCAAATATAAGATGTGTAGCTTTTTCTCTGTTTGACTGAATATATTTGGGCTTTTGTTCAGGAAAACAAAAACAAAAAACAAAAAACAAAACACGCCTGTATTTTGATCACCTGCGGTATATTTTCACATTTCAATTCAAAGACAACATAATAAATCTATTAGCTGAGAAAAGAATTTGCAGACTAATCATTAATAAAAATAGATGCAGTCCTCCTGCAAAGTTAAAAAACAGTAAGTTTGCATTGCAAAAAAAAAGAAAAAAGATTATAATCATATAAATTCAATGATTCTAATCTACAAAATACAATACAGCAGTTCCTGCAACATTGCAACTTACTCACTCACTTAGCTTATACTCCTAAAGGTCCTAAAGACAACTTCATAACATCATCACAGAGAATCTTGATCACTGATGACCCAGAGATACCACACGGTACTACCATCAATATACTATTGGCTGTCGAGCCTTTGTACATCTTAGACAGAGGTAAACAAAACAGTTGTTTTGGACCAGCCAAATTTTTAAAAAAATTTAATTGACAATCAGAATTGTTCTTAAGGAAAGGAAATGCTTTTATCCCCTATCTTTCTAAAATAAATAAATAAATAAATGTGTGCATGTATTTTTTTTAAATTATTTGTCCACATGTAAATGTTACCAATACATCTTAGACGGATAGCCTGTAGCGTTTAAGCTATCAGCTAATAATCTAGAAAGTGGAGAACTGACAGAAAGAAAGACGACATTATTTTTTTTTTGTTGTTGTTTGATAAAAGAAAATGTGTTGCATGAAATGTTGATGTTAACACTTTGTTTGCCCATAATGAGTTTGACTGATTGAGGGATCACCCCATTACTACAACAGTAAAACCCACAGAGCTTGTCAAAATATCTAAAGTGATTGTAGACATGAAGGGATTCTTCTCAGAATGCTGTATGAAATCAGAGAAACAAAACCCACAACAGAGCTGAATGACTCATTTGTCTTTCAGAGTATACAGTGAGATGTGTAAACCTTGATCCTAAACATTGATTTCTGTCAGTGTTCTCAGATGTGCATGCACCAACTTCATGCTTTCACTTTACTTGGGGGTGTAGAGGTGGTAAATGGTAAAAAGGTGTTTTTGTACACAACTTCCGGCATGCTTGTCGTAACTGGGATAGGAAGAAAAGCAAAATGACTTCTGTCAGAAGACCTGTTAAAACAAAACAAAACACTAATCTCTCTGATCTTCCTTTCTATGTTTTTGTGGCTTTAATGTAGTGTCCTTGCTTTTGACTATTACATGTAATTCTGAATGTCAACCAGTTTCCAAATTAAGTCACTGCAAACCTGGAAATTGTTTTAAATATGCAATAAAGTAAATAACACATGAGTGCAGATCTACAGTAAATTAAGCATAAAAAGTAAATTACATTTAATTAAGCATCATAGCTATGATCAAGTTCCACTCATTTCACACTTTTTAAAGTTTGTTTTAAAACAATACCCACGTGTCCTTATGCGGTCTATATTAATGACAAGTTTAGCTGTGTACTTTCCTCCTGCTCCTATTGGCCACAAAGTTTTCAAAGTGATTTCAAGTGGAACATAATCCACAGTCAGTGAAAGAAATGTGATTCCTGCACACACTTCTTTACCTTAAGAAAGGTCTTTGAGACAGAAACGTTGACCTTTTTCCTCAATGCAAAAGTAAAGATGTGTGCAGGAATCACAATTTTTCATTGAATCAAATCTTTTAAGGGACTTGATTCCCTGCACCACTAAATAAGTAAGAGGTTCGCATGATGATGTCTTCTACGCAAAATCCACAGTTTTCATTCTGAGTAAAATACATTGTTTTGTTTTGTATTGTTTCCCTTATAAAAAGACATTTACTTGTTTTATGCATTTAACATACATGACTGAATCTTGTGATGTGAAGCTCAGAGGGGAGGCAGCACGGCAGAACAGGTTTTAGGTTGTTTGTCTTTTATTCTTTCTTCCCTCCGCATGTTTAGATTGTTGGGTTTTGTTATTTTAGTTTGGGCAGGAGACCTCTGGTAGTTTGGTTTTCGGTTTTGGTCGATTTTAGTTAGGTTTCATCTCTTTAAATAGTCAGGGGTGAAGATGCTGAGTCTTAGGACCCGTTGCTGGGTTGGGTTGTTTCTTTCGGCCAGGTTCTCCAGCACCTTTTGGAAAGTTTTGTTAATCTTAATTATTTCTTTTTTTCCTCAGGACCAGTTTGCAAACAGAAGTTGATTAAAGTGAGTCAATTATAACACTTCAAATCTGACTCTGGCGTTCTTTCTTTCTTTCTTTGAGGTTTTTTTTGTTAAGAGAGGCCAAAACACTTGGAAAAAAAAATTCCTTGGTTCAGTCAAATCTAAAATGAGGTTCAGAAATCAACTCTGGTAAGAAATCAACACTGGATATCTTCCTAAGTAAGAGTGTTTTTACAGTAAGAAGAAATGATCTCTTGACATTGTACCCGTGGTGAGCTGAAGAGGAGGGATTGTTACAAAAAGAGGAAATTTTACTACTTATGAATGATTAACTTTGGATGATACACTCTACATTGGTCTAGCTTCCACTGATGAATCATCATGTTAGCTCAGACTGAATAAAGAATTAGTTTGTACATGTTGAATGGGATCTTATTCTAGCTATTAGCCTGTGTCAACGAAGAATGATTGTAGTGACCAGTGCTTTCAATGGACTTGGACTTGTGAGTGTTGTTGTAAGACATTTTAAGATGTAAACATATATAAAGACAGAGAAATTCCTGCAAAAACCTCGATAGGACCAGAGGTTGTTAGTGTTCTATAATAATTAAATAATATCCATAATGAGAGTGCCAGGTTTTATGTGCACTGAAATATAGTTGAGGCATATATGAAAAGGCAGTATCAGAGGACTTACATTTCATTTGCTGGGCATATGACTTGTAGAAAATTATCAGCAGGGCACCGTTTGGGAACTTGAGTTAGGAGATACACTCTTCTGCATGTCAGCCAGTAGTGAGTCTGGGAGGGATTATGGCAAAGGTCAAGGCTTAAATTGCTGGCAGAGAGTTTGGAGGAGAAGCTTATCACTGGTGTCTGTGGGCTTTTGCACAACGCTGTCCACACAGGGTCAGTCTGTGCGCCTTCACTTAGACTAAATATAGAGCAGAAACTATTCCCCAGTGTGTGGTTTTGTTGTTTTGAGAGTTTTGTTCCTTATTAATAAAGCAAAGTTCAAGCTAAAGAGACAAGGTTATTTTATTTTCTGTGATTTTTATCAACCCTTAGTGATTGTATATCTTTTTCTTTTGTGCTCTGCAGTTTTTGTTTTCTTTTGTTTGTCTCTCTCTGCCGTATGTAAATGGTTACAATACACGCATTCCCTAGTACATGCATCAACATTCAATGCAATGCAGTGCAGCCCTGTAGAATGTATGTAATGTTGGCATTTTTGCCACGGCAGTACAAATGTTGAGTACTGATAAAAAATACAAAATTCGTAATTTAGATGTGATGTAGTTGTTAGTGATTCACGATGACTGTCAGCTAACTTTCATGCCAAGTGTGGATTTGGACTTTTGGAAATTGTAGGTCACCCAAAGCAGCTCAAACTTTTGCTTTACACATCTGACTTTGTGTGGTCTGTTCTCGTTTCCAACTTGTTGAAATTCTCATTCTTGCATTGGGGTCTATTTACCCAGCCCACTTTGTTCCTCTTCCAAAAAGAAATACAGTATTTTCATATTGCTTGTTTTATTCATGCTGCAAGTGGCAAAGATCAAGTGTTTCTCTTTGTTTTTTTTTTTGTTTTTTTTGTGTGTGTGCTTTTTTCCCTTTTGCCAGCAGCTTCTGTTGGTGCAAAGGAGCAGCTTGTAAGCTGAAGCCAACAGGAAAAAAAAAAAAAAAGCCTTGAAGCGATCTTACATTTCATAGGGAACACTAAACAAAATGCCCACCACATTTCTGGCCACAGCCGTTAAGTGTTGACTCCAGTTCATCTTATTGATTGTCCATTTGCAGAAGTAATGTATACTCAGATTGAAGGCACACTCATCTGATGCATGTGTGTTTAGATTAAGTGTGCACATGTATTGCAGAAAGCATTGAATATATTGGACTGTGGGAAGGATATCATTTAAATAAATTTTCCTCCTCGCCATCTAGCCTGAGATGAAATATTGTTTTGATGACAGAACAATAACACATCAGTGCAATTGAATTTTATTGTAATGTGTAGAGAAGATTGATTGCACAGAGTGTGTATTTGTTTGTGAGTGTTTGTGTGGGTGAACGCGTAAAATGCTTTAAGTTTTGCTTAAGTGAAAAACTAATGATGCAACAAAATCCCTTCTTCCTTGGATTTGAAGTGCATGAATACTCTCTATAAATTCAATGTAACTCATGCTGTTCAGCATAAATAATTGCAAATTAATGGAGGTAATTAAGTATATCTAGTCAATATCATACAGGGCTGGGTGAGTCATGTAGTAAAAACAAGCAAGAAAAAGAATTGTTAGAATCATCTGCGTATCATGAGCATCAGATCCTGTCCTCACAAAAACTGAAAAAACAAATTTCTTAATTACATTTTTTAACTGGGTTACATTAACGGAAGTACTGCCAGTATTTCTCGATCCGCAACGTGCCCTGAGGTGAACCGTCCCGACACAAAACCACTAAAACCTGAGTTGCAAGGTTTTTATGGAACAACGACCATCTGTTGTACTAATGCCTAACCCACTATAGTACTGATACGGATTGACTGGAATTACTTAGTAGGTGTCGTCTTATTTGTCAGATTTATTTGAATGGTTAAAAGGGTTAAAAAGTAATGATGAAGTGACCGTTGAGTAAGTACGGCAAGAGCAGAGGAGGTGAATTACTTTCCAGTCATTCACTGTGTTTAATGGTCACAGTTTTTCATGCCATGTCTCATCTGGCTACATATTCTATTCCTCATCTTGCTAATCTCTTTAAAATAGTGTTAGCTTGCCCATTAGACATTACCACAAGCAGCTCTTATGAATGTCACCATTTGCCAGTCATTGATTCTTATTGTCCGTCGTTAACCAGACTGTAAAATGACCTTTCTAGGAGAAAGACGATTAAGGTAATCAGGAGTGAATCTCTCGGTGTTTAATTATTTCCAACCTTTCAAGGTGGTACACTGCAGTCGCCAAATAAAACTCTGAATGGACTCATTATCCCCTTTAAAAGTTGCATTTCGCTTCTCTAAAAAGATATGGGTATTTGGCATTTATAGTTTTGACTGATCTTCCCACCAACCGCTTTTTTTTGGCACTCTTAATTTTAGGTCCCCTTGAATAGCCTTTTTTATGCCGTATATACACATTTAAAGGTCCTATATGTAATCACACTACAGTTTATCACATGCTGTGTAAGTAAAGTTTGAACTTGGACATCTTGGGTGAAAACCAGTAATCCATATTGTTAGTACAGATGATTGGACAGAAAAACATATATGCTATAATGTTACACATAACATATTAATAAATGGTTGTGAGAAGGTATGAGTTTATTAATTTAGCTTTCTAAATTAATTTAATATTCTATGCAATGTATTGTAACTAGGGCTGTCAAGGTTCTCGCGTTGATCGCGTGCTGCTATTTGGTTCCCTTCGACACACCCTTAGTCATGCTGACGCAGAGGTTCCCTGCTTCCTACAGGCAGAAGAACAAAACCAATGCGCTTCTAAATGGCTAAATTTTTCTTTTCGTTATTTGCCTTACTTCCGAGTTTAAGTCAAGTAGATACATACCATTCTTTTGACTGTGTGTGCAGTAACAAGGAAGAGATGGGAGGAGCTCACCTCCCGCTAATTAGCTTAGCCCAAACACTGGTAGTCAACGAGAAGTACTAGCCTGCCTCTGCCTAAAGTCATCAGATAAACTTTCCACCAACTCTAAACAGTCCTGTGTGCTTGTTGTTACTTGTGTATTTGCCGCTTTTTGTTATTTTTAGACTCAGATTAGCACTTTATGCAATTTTAGAATCAAATAGGTACTGAAAGTAAACCGCAGGACTCATGTGCAAACCACCGGATGTGTTTGTAAGTAGGTCAACAAAAAAAAACGTCTGTTAAAAAAATTAAAATTTTACGGCCCTGATTGTAACAATATTTTTCTGAATGATCTCATGGTGTGCACATATAACATTAAGGAGTGCATATGAATTAGTGCAAAGCCACTGCACCAAATATTGCAGTGGCCCCCATTATTAATCCTCATGCACCTGTGCATTTTACTGCTTTTGTGATACCAGCTTAAAGAGACAGTTTGCTTACTAATCAGCTTCCATCCAGTAAATGTGAGCAGGTTCTTTGTCAGCTAACAAAATACAAACACGGCCAATGCAATCTGCAGTTCCTTATAACGTTTTTTTATTGATTATGTGGCCACTTTCTCTGTTTTCCTTTGTTTATCTGCCCTATGGCAGGCAGGATGTGAATGGATGGCCCACTCGATCCCCTATGTGTCTGTGCAGAAAGACAACCTCACGGAGGATTAGAGAGAGAGAGGGGATCGGCTGTCACATCCAGATGCTGCAATTCTGCTCCCTGCCTCACATGTGAATAGGTATGCCATTGTCTGGAGCACTGCTTGTTTTGCTGGAACAGAGACACAGCCGAGGAGATAAACAAGCTGAAACTGAGGTTACACCAAGTCTAAATCTGCTAAGATACAGGATTACAAGGTTTATGTCATGCTTAAAGCTTTATCCTCTGATTGTCAGTCAAGATTTTCTCAGTGGCAAACTTAGTAAGCCTTTAATGGTTGTGCATTAATAGACAATTTGAACAGGAATGTGGGAGTTGTCAAACATGTACAGCATACTGATGCTGAACCATCAGTAGGAAGAGAAACACTCTGAGCTGTATGATAAACATGAAGTAGGTACTCCCCCGTTTCAAATCCTTACATTAGGATCACAATCTACTGCGCTGGTGGTTTGCCATGCGTAATATATGCAGTATTTCACAGGTTTAGCTCACCTGCAAAGGAAACAGCCAGTCACACTTGACTTGAAATGTCTGTCTTTATTGTTGAAGAGCATTTCTTCAGAGAATACAATATTATGGTTTGATTATTCCCTAAAATGTTTCTGTCACAATAAAGAGAGACACATTTGTGAACCTGACATCTTATGAGAATACAGAATACCGCCCCATAGTGCAGGAAATCAGGAAGCGATGCATGCACCGCCATAGACAAATATACCAGACACACAACTTAGGACAAGAAAGCTAGAATGGAGGAAAAAGTATCTCGACAGTATTTGTTGTAGTCTGTATTATACTGGGACTCTATTATGAGGTTACCAGTGAGTTTTAGCAGTGACAGAAGCTTGAACTGCTCCATGTTCACGCTGGTCGGTTGCAGTCAGCTGTTAGCTTCCAGGCTAGGCTAGTGCTCGATCAAAATATATATCACAGTATTTTTCATTGTTGTGGATTGCTGCAATAATAATAAACATCAATTTACATGAAACAAGCATATTCGTCCACTCTCACATGATAAGAGTATCAAAACTTGAAAAATATCCCTTCAAGGTACATTTAGAACTGAATTAAAAGATGTGCGTTTAATTTGCAATTAATCGCGAATTAACTATGGAAATCATGCAATTGATCGTGATTGAATATTTTAATCAATTGACAGCACTAATACGTATATACTTATGTGTGTGTGCGTGTGTGTGTGCGTTTGTGCGTGCAGGAAGCTCTTTAAATGTTGAAATGAGGACATTAAAGATGTTCTTTAGGGATATAAAAGGTCTATTAAATGATTGAGGGAACTGCTAATGACTAATAAATCTGAAATAAAAGTGTTGGGGATAGTTCTGGCTTCAGCATGACAATTTGTCCAGCGCGTAGTACTTTCTTCATTTACAATAAATTGCATGGGGGGATGTTTCTGTGAATAAATTATGATAAGGAATGTGGAACCTTCAGAACTGGTTCACATCTTTTCACCTCAGGCTTCCAGCAAAAGATTTGAAAAGAGAATCTTAGGCCATGATGCGAAAGTGAAGAAAGTCAAAACTATCAAGCCTGCAAGAGTAAACAACTTTCAGATAAGCACTTTGGATGGACCCTTAATATACTAAAGCACAATATATCGTGCGCTAGTCTGTAGCGCCCATACATTTTTCCCCTACCTTATCCCATCTCCATCTCCTTTTTTTAAAAAAACATATTTCAGATGACTACATCATCTTTGCACCAAATAAATTGATACTTGCACTTGGTCATGATCCACTGAAGTTGCACACAGCCTGAAAAAAAATATACAATTACTTAATGCCTATACATTTCAGCAACCAAACCTCACAACAATATATGAAAATTTCACAAAGTTTTTCAGACCATTGCAGAGTTATTTACCTTACAGCCAGATAGCTTTATGTTTTCCTTTTTCTTTCTGTGAAAGGATTAAGGAAGCAAGTGGATCAACTAGGTAAAATATTACACATTGTGTTCATTGAAATTCATTTTTATATTTGTTATCCATGAAAAACATCAAACGATCATTGTGAAAATGAACTTGCTTTGAACTCTAAATCTCTCCAAATTTAAACAGAGCGAGGCTTCATTTGCTTTTTTTATTTGAAATTAAATAACACAACTAAAATTGGATTAAAACAAACAGCTTGATTAACAGCTTCAATCTCAAATCTTGCTTCAAAGAATTTTATATTCATAGACATGCATTGTTTTTGTTTTGTTTTGTTTTTTGCTTTTTTCTTGTTTTTTATTACTTTCATTTTATTTAATTGATCTATTTTTAGGTGTTATTTCAAAAGATTGTTTTTTACTTCACTGAGTATTTGCTGTTAAATGCCTGTGATAAGACATAATCTAACATATTTGTTTTTTCTGGTGAAATTGCTGCCTTATCTGTTGTAATGAACCATGGCTCGTTGCATTTTTAAACAGACAACTCAAAATCAGGCACGGTGGGAGAGAGTGCTTTGTGCTAATGTGGACTGTCCTCACTGGAAGTATGCATGAATGGATATTCAAGATTGCCGCTGGGAGGTCGCGTTCAGCTTCTTTCGAAACACACTATAGAAATACTTATCACATTACGTTAAAAAGAAATCGGAAACAGGCTTAACGATGCAGACAGGCATCCATTTGGAAGTGACGGCATTTGTGTGTTTAGATTTTGATTGTTCGTGTGTCACTAATGCTAATTTCAGTTTAGGTTTTAGGTTTTATAGGATGCCACAGACTTATGATGATGTTCCTCAGTGTGATAAGTAATATACTGATCATGATCACCGACTGATTCATGCTTCATTGAGTGTGGGCCTTCTCATCTCTAGATGATGCTTTTGAGCTGCAGCCAATATCCAATAACTAAGCCAGTCATGCAGTCTCCCTCACCATTATATTGTGAAGTTGAAGCAGCTTAGAGGGTATTATTAGGGTGAAGCTTGCTTTGAATTATTTTAATTTACCCCAGATACATTGGTGAATCGAGAACCCGATCCAAAAGTGGCCTAGAATGGAAACTAAGAATTCAATCTTCCTTCACGAGCCCTATAGGCCAAAGGAAGCCTTGGATAAGAAGTACAGTTAGAGATTAGTGTGGATCAAAGTGGAGATTAGAGAGGATGGCAAACACACTGATGCACCTAATTATCAAGTCTGTGAAATTTGATGAATTGCTTTGAATCTCAGAGACGTCGCCACTGAAGTGTTGGTATGTGGTGAATTCCTCTCATTGAATCTGCATGCTAAACTAATTCTGCAGCTGAAATATGCAATCGCTGCGAGTACAGTGGAAACAGGGAAGAGCAAAGGAGGATATCAAAGACGAGGCAGAGAAAGAAAAGCTTGCTGCGTTAGGCAACCCGAGGTGACGCTAAGACTGATGGAGCAGAATGAAAACAAGCGACGTGTGACACATTCGCAGGCCCGCAGACTTTGCCTCTTCACATGACCCCTCAAAACACACCTGACTACATTATTTCATTGCCTGTGAGCCGTGCAGGGTATCAGTAGTGATGTCTCATACCCTCCGAAACAACATCATGAATAATGAACGCCAGATCTCAAAATAAAAACCTCACATTATTAATGTTCTCAGAGCATCCGTAAAAGGGGCAGCTGCACTGTAGGTGCCACAGTACGCCCTTCTCACTCAGTCTCTGAGCAGGCAGATAGTATTTTTTGGTGAAAACATCAAACAGGAGGTAACGTGGGTTTCATCAAAATAAATACTAGAAAATTCTGAGAATAACAAACCCCAATTGTTGTGTTATGAATTTTAAAGTGTGAAAAGAATTTCCAGCACCTCAGTCTGACAGTTGCAGATGAGAGTGAGCGGCTTAGATTGTATATTTTATGTATATCCCTCATAACACAGAATCACTGTCATACTTAAACTTGCGATATTGAGCTCTGGGCTTACGCGTTCTTAACACCCCTTACGTTTCGATAAACCTATTCCATGTGTATGTGTATTCCTTTTGACAACTCAACGAGACCTACATGGCATTCCCAACATGATTATTACATTATCTAATTGCATCCCAACACATGTAATATTCAGGCTCTGACAACATAATACTCTCAGGGAAATGAAGAGATCCGTGTGCCTTATGCCATGTCTGAATGGCACTGCACTGCTTTTTCCTCTTTCCTATCAACACACCAGCTTTTCAGGGCTGGTCCCCGCAAAGCGACTATAAAAAACACCGTGCAGTAAAAAAAATTAAGATCATTTTAAAGCCTACATCACTACAGCGTCTGTAATTCACATTGTTAATGTTGAGCAATCCTCCTTTTTACGAGGAAGCTGAAAGCATAACCAATAATCTATACTGGAACATTCCCTTAAGTACTTTTTTACTCGCCCTGGCCACTCCAGCAATAACTGGCCTCATGAGTCTTGTATTTGTCTTGCCCTTTCAGGGAACAAGGTCACATTGTTTACAATGGCAGCGCTGCATCTCTTTAATGTTCTCCAAGGACAGAGTGATCTTTACTATGATGTTTCAATAGTGTTCAGATCGTTGCTCACGCAAGAAAAAACGCACATTGATGTCATAACAGGTGGGAAAGATCCAGATTTTTTTTCCTTTCTTTTTAAAAAAAAATACACGGACATATATTGTGTCAAAGGTGAATGATTCTTTTAACAATGTCTAAGTATTCGCAAAGCTTCACTTGGCAATTTTTTCCAGCTAGCAAAGACGGTGTGGTCCCAAAAGCTGCATAAGTCAAGATTAAGGGTATGGCCTCCGTGATGGTTCCCACACTGCAAATAAGACTTAAAGGAGTAAGGATTGGTCTTCAGAGAACCACAGACTCCCAGCTGGTGGGAAAGTAAAAGCTTTAAATCAGAACCATTAGGCCAGGCTGTCATACAGCAATATGACACAAATTGTGGAGGAGAGCACTCAGAAGTGACCTCAACAGATACATGTGAATGAAATGGAAATTCTGTGGATTCAAAGGATAATATCGCACCACACCGCACCCTTATCTGGAGGAGAAAAATTTGCATCCATGTTAATAGTTTTCATTCGCGTGCCCGGACAGAGTCAAGGAAAATGTGAAGCTAGAAGAAAGGAGTGAAAAAAATTGAGTTATTTTATGATGGCTCCGTGGATTGCAAAGCAAGAGGGTGGTGCTCTTTACCACAATATGCCAGACACACAGACAGGCAGGTCGACAGTTATGAAGACAAATGAATGATGCAATGCCTTTAGCACTGAGGGAAACCAGATCAGATGTTGACAGTGAGATGGACAGATCCCTGGTCTGGCATTCAAATGTTTTCTCACGTCTGCTATCATTTTGTCTGTGAGTGCATTTCTTCCCATAGTAGCCATATTCTTCCCTGCTATGCATGTTGTGCAATACGACTGAGTTTAGTATAATATGTGCTGTACCGCAGGTTGCCTGAGATAAGCGTTTCACAAGCAATAATCTCTCTGAAGTCCTGAAGTCTCCTGTGTCAGCCTCCATGCTAAAAATCTGCAACGTGTATTTCATAATTCATAACACAGAGCCAGCATTTATAAATGGGGTTTATAAAAGTGCTGAAGCCTGAGAGAGATTATGACTGTTATATTAAACTGTTTTCTGGGCTGTCAAACTTGTCACAGTGCTCCTCTCGCGTGCGTCACATTCATCCCATCCTGTGACTGTGTGGTGACTGTTCTCCTCAGCATAAACAGTTACGTAGGCTTATGTCTCATATTTTAGCCTACAGTGTTAAAATACAATAGGTATGATGTATACAACCCTATTTAAATACATCGAAGGCTGTCATGGGAGAGCAATCCTGTGTGACAATCAGCCTGAGGCCACTATCACACTGTCACACACCCAAACAGGCGAGGGGAGTCGGTAGGTGGCAGTCGTGTCCCATTTGCCAGAGACACGTGGGAGGAGTTTCTCTCTCTCTCGTCTGTCTACCTAAATCTCTCTCTCTCTCTCTCACTGTTTGTGTGTGTTTTTTCTCTCTTTCTCTCGAGCACGCAATGCGCGCCCAAACAGTAATTTGCATGTGCTTTCCTCTATTAAATCTGACCAATGAGTGAGAAGGACAAAGGTCAGAAACGTTTAATTACTGACAATGTTCCGAGTGTGATTCGGCGCGTGGGCTCCCTGCAGTAGATATTTTTTTTTTCTTTCTTTCTTTCTTTTTTTTGAGCCCTAAGTTCAAACAGAGAAAGACAGGCGAAGAGGAAAGACAATTCCCCCTGCCCTCCCTGCCACAGTCCTGCGGCTGCCGAACCACCAGCAATGACTGGCGGAAGTCACACTTGGAGAGAACAGCATGTCAGTGGGAGGTAACCTACATGATGCCCCCCCCTCACCCCCCTCCCCATGCACTTATCAATTCAGTGTCCGTCCGTGCTGCGCCGTGCGTTATATTTGGATAAGAAATGCCAGGCGCACTGAAGCACTGAAAAGCGCACAGATGGATACAGCCTGCGTGCGCGTAATGGAAGGAGGTAATACTGAAGCAGCTTAAAACACAAAGCAGTCGACAGAAGAGAAGAAAACAGCACTTGGACCATCATCACTCTGTGGATAATAATAACCCTTAAACAGTTTCTTACCCTGTGTGTGTCACATCAGTGGAGAGGCGAGGCTCGAACAGGCGAAATGCACGCACAGATGGAACGAGGGCGCAGAAGTGATGACTGCCTTTGGTGAACTATATAGCTCCCATCCAGACAGGACGAATCAAGGCTCGGCGCGGTAATCATGTAAAATTGAGCTTTTGGAGGTACAACTCCTCACACTTGAAGCCGCTGCATGAATTCTGATGGGGTTTAAAAGGCTTCCTGAGGATAACTGCTGATTTTTTTTTTCTGTCGATGTTGCATCCCAGTTTAACGCCTTTTTACTCTCGAATTTGGAGAACGGGGCATCCTGAGGAGAAGAGAAGACAGAGCCACTGTTTATCCTCGGCAACTTTATTATCTCTCTCATGTATAGGATAACAATTCAGTCGCTGAACTGCGGGACTTCTTTCATCGATATAACCAGGAGGAATAAAAGAAATAACCATCTCGAAATCCGCACTGGGCTGTGAGATGAAATCTAATCAGATTCAGCGGGGTTGATGACTAAGACTTGAAGAAAAGTTACATTTGAAATCGACTGAGAGCAGGACGTTAAATTAACCCCACCTCTGCCCCTCAGTGTATGGATGATGGTCTGTCATGCAGTCTAACGACGGGCTTTTCAGGATGTATCTACTCGGAAACTGACCACACGAGCTTCTCTGCTCTCTACACGCTGCGGAGGCGCTACTTTTTTAACGTTTAATTCATATCTGAAAAACAGAAACAGTGTTGAATTACATTTGCGTAACTCATCCCTGGGAGAAAAACTGGGACCACAGTGGATAGAGCTTTGCATCGGAAGAGTAGTTCAGCCATGGCACTTGTGGGTGCCTCCGCGTTATGTGCGTCCTGAAAAAAAAAAGAGGAAATATCGGGTGCGTTAGGCTCACATCACTGTGAGAGATGTCATCCTGACTGATGTGTGGATTACATACCACGTCGTATTGAGTGTGGGAGCGCAATGTGTCTGACAAGAAAATATCACCACGGATTCTGCCAAACCGCCTGAGAATTGCGGATGTTTTTTCGATGCAGTTTTTGGGGAGGGAGCAGAAGAGGGACCGTTCTCCGTCCAAAGCAGCGATCCTGCAGACCCCGGCGTCTTTGTGAACAAGTAAGTTATTGTTTGTTGTGTAGAAAGGATGTTTGTTCGACTGCCTCAAGTAATATCTACAACTACTTCATCCAGCCTGTTCTGTGTGTGAATGTGGTAGTTTTTCTTCGTCCTTTGATGACTGCAATGATATGAACTAAATCAGGGCACAGCATTCCCAAAG
>JAPZDX010000022.1:10201948-10212772 GCA_029783625.1 Naso annulatus
GATGTGAAGACTTATGCTTTATTGTCGTCTAAGCTACTAAACAGATGCGTGTAGCCACATGCAGAGTTCTTTTGTATGGCTGGATTCAGTGTGAATTGTTTTCATTTCATGACTGGAAATTAATTCAGAAATGTTGCAGATCTTGCTCTTCAATTGTCTGCAGTCCTGCTAATCTGGGTCATGCTTTAGTACTCCCTACCACACAAAAATGAAAGCTGGCAGTGTATATAATCTGTCAGGACAAAAGTTTGAAAATGCATTCTTTCTTTAATCTCATTTTTGTTATCTCTTGTCATCTAATTCCTTCACTGCACACGTAAATCCAATTTTGCTGCTTTTATTTTCAGCATGAGGGCGTATTGTTTTGATTTGTGAATCAACTTCATCTTTTTCTACTGTCATAATTTGGATTCTGTTCTGCTGATTCATTGTTTATCTCATTTCAAGGTTTGGTCTTTTCAAGGGGATGAGTAAACAGTGAAATAGGTTAAAGGGATTCCTCATTCAGGGGATACTTAATAACAAATCTCGCTATAAACTGAAGAGCATATTTTTAGTTAGTCATATTATTATTAATGGAATTCTACCTTCAAAACTGTACTTGTCTGAATAATAAGTGTGTACTATAAACATTCCTGGAAATGTTCATTTTGACTGTTATTCACTTTGGCAGGGTCAGTAGAGCGTGCAAGCAGAAACCTCATTGTCCCATAAACCCATCATCAATTGTTTTTTGTGCAAGGTATTAAATCCTAACAAATTAAAAGACGCCATAATGAATTGTGATTTTCAGCCTGGTGCGTGATCCCTGCCACATTTGCTTGGGCCCCTGCATGAAAACACATTCTTACTCCACCCTCAGGCTGTGGCTGCTTGGAATTTGAATTTTGTAATTGAAGAATTAATGGAGTCAGTAATCAAGCAATTAATCAGTAGTTACAGTAATAGCTTGCTCGTTCTTAAATGAAGAGCTTTATGTTGCAGATTAGGCTGTGTGTTGAATATATACTGTGGAGTAGCAGAAAAATACTGTAATCCTACAACAGCCTTAATGTAGCTGATTTATTCTATTCTGTTTGACGATAAGCTTTCATCTTAATGTTGTTAATTGCAAAAAAGTGAAGTTGAGAAATCTATTTATTTCTCTGACTCTGTGTGTGTTTGTGCGTCAGCGTATTATTACAGTTTCAGCCTTTGTAATTTACCTTTGATCTGTACAAGATTCATGCATGTCTTTGTTTGCAGTGTTTGTCATATCAGCATTTGAAGGAACTATGGTAGTGTATTTACAGTAACACTTATCCTTTTGAAAATGTCATGCACCAGTTTTAAATTGCATTATTTTGTTACTATATGAAATGCACAATGTCAGTGATGATTGACGCAGATTTGAATTTGACACCCATTTTACATCATCAAACAAATCCCAAGAGAACCCTTGTCTTGTGAGGCTCATTACAGTGTTCATAAAATCAAACTCATTTGTCTGTGAGTCAGAGTTATCTTTTCGAAAAAAAAAAAATATTGAGGTGTGCTGTGCTGCTGCAGATATTTTTAGCTAAACGATACACATCGTAGTATTTAACAATGTCACTTTCACTGCAGTTTTTAACCTGAATGCTTTTTGTGTGAAGTTCACATTTTTTCTCTGTGTTCACATTGATTTTCTGAACGTGCTCCACTTTCCTCCCACATTCAAAAACATTCAGGTCAGGTAGATTAGAGACTCTATAAATGGTTCTCTTTATCTGTGTTAGCTTGTGACTCACTTCAGACCTGCCCAGAGTGTTTCCCTGTCTTTTGCTCAGAGGGGAAAGAAATCCAGCTTCCTGTGAAAGAGGAATGTGAATTCTGACATCTAGTGTCATTGCACCACTGAAATAGTGATGATGTTGGCATGCCCATACAACAACAACATACGTTCAAGCATCAATATTATATAATCTGAAAATCTGGTGAAAATAAAGTTCAATACCATTATAATTAGCTTGTTAGCATACCTGCCAACACTCCCGATATGCGTGGCAGTCTCCCTATTTTTAACCCTTTATTCCTGCTGTGCACCTGATTGGTAATTTCTCCCGCTAGTATCCTGATTTAATAATGATACAACTGAAATGGTTGTTTCACAGTTTCTGTGATACGTCCAGACTGTAGGATATGTGTTGTGGTGTGTGTCTAACCCAGAGGCATACGACCCACCCTAACATGCCGTGCCATGCGTCACTCGTCACTGCGCTCACTCAAGCTCTCAGGCAGTCAGTGGTCTCCGCTTGCTTTGCCACTAAAAAATGGATGGAAAAGGTGCCAAGAAGAAATAGGCTTTCAAATTTTAGTCCACTTGGTGTGGGACCTTCCCCTCTCTAACTGCTGGCCAATTCAGCAAAACCTTGTATTTTGCAAGCTGCGTCGAGCTGACTTAAGCAACTTAATTGACATTTGACATTTTTTTCCTGTCTCACTTGCCTCCACTCTGCAGACTGTAATCCTGCATCATTCTATCCTTTCTTCGGCTATAGCAAACAGTTGAAAAGGCAAAATTTGGACAGGCATATCTCATTTTACCTAATATGACAGCAGATGTGGAAAAGAGGGAAAAAAAAAGATTAGCTGGTGGGTTTTAAACTCAAAATTTTTCGACCTTTACACTGCAAATTTGCAAATTTTAAACTTATATAACTGGAAAGCAGAGTTTAATAAGATTTGCCACTGCAGGCATATTCCAAACAAGCGACCTCTGTCCAACCTTGCAAAGTGTAGACTGTTTCCTTTCTTGATAGAAAAAAAACAAACAAACTTGTGAATGGCGTGTTTAAAACTCACAAATTTGAGACTTTATAATGCCAGAGAAATATTCAAGTTCTCATTTTTCTCAGTTTTTCCTGATTTTGCTAAAAAGTTGCGAGTTTAAAACTTGAAAATTAAGAGTATAAAGATCAAAAATTCAGAGTTTAAGACTCAGAAATTTACCACGTTTAAACTGTCTTAGTGTAATAAGGCCAATGTATGACCAAAAAAGACCAGTTGTTTTTCCAAAGAGTATGTTATATGTATTTCCAGTTTCCCCTGGCACGGTACAAAGTTTTCTGTCCTTTTTTAATTGTTAGTTTGACATCCCCATCACATACATACCTCTAAGGAATTGTAAGTTGTAATCAGATGTTTCCAGATATCTCAACTCGATTGAAGGACTGGTGGGTGGTAAGGTTACTTATTATTTATGTTCCCCCAGTCTCAAATATAAAGGACACAATACAGCATTCATAGCTGCTTTTCCTCCCTCCCTTTTTCCTCCTGCAGCAGTAAAGCAGGGAAGTTGGTGGCTTCACTGTATATTTATATTATGTGTACAAAGATTAAGAGTGCACCAAGAAACAAAAATGGATATAAAGCAAGGTTGTGAATTTGCGTGTTTGGGTGTTTATGTGATTATTAGTGACTGCAAGAGAGAATTTAGACCTTATCCTAAATGTTGTATATTTTCAGATTATTAATTTGCAATGTTTCAATTGTTGTTTTGAAAAAAAGGACATGCATTATACATGCATGAATTATATTATTATTATAACAATTAAATTAAACAATTATTAAATAATGACATGCATTTCTTCTCTTTTCTGTCTTATTTCATTCCAGTGAGCCCAAATCCTCTTTCCAAAGAGTGGAAGACCAGTCAATAAATTATGAATGTTAAACAAGATGACCTCCTCTCAGCAGCAGCAGATGATGCGAGGTCCTAGGTGGAACCGGGCCTTGTCCGACCCTTTGTTTGTGCTGCTTCTGGCCCTTCAGCTGCTGGTTGTGGCAGGGCTGGTACGTGCTCAGACGTGCCCCTCTGTCTGCTCCTGTAGTAACCAGTTCAGCAAAGTCATTTGCACCAGACGAGGCCTGCGGGATGTCCCTGATGGCATCTCTACCAACACACGCTACCTGAATCTGCAAGAAAATCTCATTCAGGTGATAAAGGTGGACAGCTTCAAGCACCTAAGACATCTGGAGATTCTGCAGCTGAGCAAAAACCACATACGCAAAATTGAGCTGGGAGCCTTCAATGGACTGGCCAGCCTCAATACCTTGGAGCTTTTTGATAATCGTCTCACGACTATCCCAAACGGGGCATTTGAGTACCTTTCCAAACTAAAGGAGCTTTGGCTGAGGAATAACCCCATAGAGAGCATTCCCTCCTATGCTTTCAACAGAGTGCCCTCATTACGGCGGTTGGACCTTGGGGAGCTCAAACGGCTCTCCTACATTTCTGAGGGGGCATTTGAAGGGCTGAGCAATCTGCGCTACTTAAATCTGGGAATGTGCAATCTGAAGGAAATTCCTAACCTTATTCCCCTGGTGAAGCTGGATGAACTAGAGATGTCGGGGAACCAACTATCTGTTATCCGACCTGGCTCCTTTAAAGGGCTTATCCATTTGCAGAAGCTATGGATGATGCATGCCCAGATCCAGACTATTGAAAGAAACTCTTTTGACGATCTGCAGTCACTAGTGGAGCTCAATCTAGCCCATAACAACCTTACCCTTTTGCCCCATGATCTCTTCACTCCTTTACATCACCTCGAGAGGGTGCACTTGCACCACAACCCGTGGAATTGTAACTGTGACATCCTCTGGCTAAGCTGGTGGCTAAAGGAGATGGTACCAGCAAACACCAGCTGCTGTGCCCGCTGCAGCTCACCATCCCACCATAAGGGACGATACATTGGCGAGCTGGACCAGAACTATTTTCACTGTTACGCTCCTGTTATTGTGGAGCCTCCGGCAGACCTAAATGTGACAGAGGGAAGTGCTGCAGAATTAAAATGCAGAGCAAGCTCCTTAACCTCAGTAAGCTGGATTACACCCAATGGTTCCATCATGACACACGGTGCGTACAAGGTCAGAATCTCTGTGCTGAATGATGGCACTCTGAACTTCACTAATGTTACCATGCAGGACACAGGCACATATACATGTATGGTCAGTAACTCTGCAGGTAACACAACAGCATCTGCCACACTCAATGTGTCTTCGACAGAGAACAGCAGTTTCAGCTACTTCACCACAGTGACAGTGGAGACCATAGAAACACCACATAATGAAGGCTTCACCACCACTGTGCAACAGAAGGTGGGCCCCACCCCGTCTGCTGGTACATGGGAGTCTATTTCACCAACCTCTACAACTACAACCACCGTTCGGGCCCCACTTTCCACCCGCGCACCAGAGAAGACTTACACCATTCCCGTCACCGAGCTGGGTGGGGAGGGCTCACTGAACGGCTTGGATGAGGTCATGAAGACGACCAAGATCATTATTGGCTGCTTTGTTGCAATCACACTCATGGCAGCTGTCATGCTGATCATCTTCTACAAGATGCGCAAACAGCACCACCAGCAAAACCACCACGCACCCACACGCACTATTGAGATCATAAATGTGGATGAGGATTGTGTAACAGGAGGCCCAGGCATGGAGGGCCACCTGACTCTGCCTCCTCTTGAGCACGAGCACCTCAACCATTATAACACCTATAAAAGTGCATACAACCATGCCTCCACTATCAACTCCATACACAGTTCAGCGCACGAACCTTTGTTAATTCGGGCCAGCTCAAAAGACAATGTACAAGAGACCCAAATCTAATACTTTTTTTTGTTGGTTTGTTTTGTTTCATTTTTTCCAAAATAAGACATTATAAAACTGATGGGATTACATGAAGATATAAGTGGCAGGACATTAATGACAATTGCTTGTGAGGACTGTGGCTTAAACATGGAGGTTTGGAAACATGGTGTGTTTGGCAAATCAGTGACTGGCTATGTTTATCCAATGACTTTGGGAGTTAGGGTATGTCTACTGTTTCAAAAAGTGTCTTTACAAAACAGAAGTTATTTATTTAAGAAAAAAAAAGTATTGTGGTTAAATCAAGAAAAACTGTATTATCCAGTTATTTTTTCAGCACTTAATTCATGTGGTTTCTTTTTTTTTTTCTTCCTCTCATTTTTGGTGATTGGTTTACTAATATGCTTTCAAACTCTGTTTGAAGATGTCTGTTGAGGAAAAACTCCTAAAGCAAATTAGTGTTAATTTTTGGTAAACTGCAGACTGTAGATGAGATGAGATAGTAACCTAATTTTCCCCATGCATCAAAGGAATCTTGAGCACATTAGTGATCTTCTTCAGCTGTGGGTAAAGTCATGAAATCTTCTGTGACCATCTGTAACTGAGATGAATTAAACACTTGTTCATTATTTTACAGTGAGTGGCAGAACTGTCAGTGACAAAATTTGATCATTATTCCCTGTTTAATTATATCTGTCACATACATATTAGGCACTCTCTGCTCTAGCAACAATTGACTGAGGATCTTAAATGCTGGGAATATGTCCTGCGTTCTGCTGTTGTAAAAGTCGAGGCTTATTATTAGAAGTTCATTTTAGTTAAATTCAATTCTATTGAGTAACTATGAAATAAGCTTACATTCATGTCTGTGTTCCCAATGTATATGCAAAGTATTATTCTGTCCCCAATCTCCAGCTGTTTTGCTAAAGACATCTTATGATTATTATAAAGAAAAATGCGTTAATTGCATTAAGATCAATTTAAATTCTGATTGTTGTGATACAGGAGCAGATCTAATGGGTACTTTAGAATAAGTATAAATGTGACTGAAAAAAAAAAAAATAGGGAAAAATGTAAAAAATCAGAAGTCTTGTGAGAAACATAGATGATTAAATTCTGGCCAAGGTCCACTGCCTCCAAATGTTTCCAATGTATCATGGCGTCACCTTTACCTTATGGTGCTTTGTACTGCTGCATATGAAGACGATTGCTTTGAAGTCACCCTTTTCATGTTGGGACCCCTTACCTCATCTGCAGTACTTCAGGACCGAGTGCTATCAGAAGCAGACTGATGAGCTGAAGAAAGAGCATAAACCCTTTATACAGCTGTCTGAGCACATTGCCTGTCATCTGTGTGCCATATTTCCACATGGGCAGTGCCTGGCAGCCCCAAATTCACACCCTGCACCTGCCAACAACAGGACTTGGCCCTGAGCGGCAGGGCTTATGCCACGAGAGGCTTTAGGGGTGAATGTGTGGGATCGGGCATCAACCAGATGTTTGAGTTGCACCTGCCTCTCTCAATCTCCCTTAGCGACAACACAATTTCCATTTTAATTGATGTGCCCATGGGCCATGGATGGACACGGCTCTGCAGGCGCCCACACTCTGGAAACCATTTCAAAGCCCCCACTGTGAAAAATGGTGCCAGGCACCATTAATGCAGATGTTAGGGAGACATTTGTCACATCCAAGATGCGCCAGGTTTATTTTTAGCAAATAAGTGCAGTTCTTGCTTCAACAGTAGCATTTACAGAAAAGGTCAGGCTCCTTACAAGCTTAATTCACCTGTGTGTTTTCATTTTGTTGAAGTTTTTACAGTTAGAAAGTATATGGAGGAGAACAACTACAACTGCTGTTACAGATTCTGTAATGGCACCATGCATGATACTAACTTTGCTAAAAGTGGAACTCTACCCAGAAATTCACAAACCGATGGGGTGGGTTTCCAACCCCCTTCTTCTGCAGGATTGAAAGGTGTCTGTGAAGATTATATGATTTGCCATTTCATAAAGATCACATGCTTTGGTTTTACGGTGGTTGTAGTGCACTCCACAGGTAATGGTAGTTACCACAGCTTAAATAAAGTATCAACACAGTCACAGAAACTTCTCAAACTGCTCCTACTACATAGTCAACATCTTGGCCACCATCTGTATGCTCAGTTTGTTTCAAACAACCACGTTTTTTGGTTTGACTAAAACATACTTTCAAGCTCAAGCTGTAATGTTCATAGATCCGTGCTTGTTACGTCTCCCACCTCCTGTTCTTGTATTTGTCAAAACCTCTCTAAACTAAAGTAGCTAACTATATCAAATGAGGAGTACAGCTGTGAATTAATTTGACAAGAATTCTCTACACCACATTTAAGAGTAAAGGCAAGCAAACAAAACAGCATCAATTGGACATAACTACAAACATACATCCTTATAGCCTACATGGAGTGAGTGCTCTCTACTCAAAAAGACTGAATTTAACCTAAAAAGCTAAAAGGCTACTTCATAGCTGCAGCAGTTTCAAGTTGGGGCAGTAAAATACATAAATAATAATAAATAGTCATAGTTTGGTCTTCAGTATGCCATTACAAGCATAAGAAATTTCAATTAAACAACAAAATTTACATCTAAAGTGCTATTGGCACAAGTATTACCTGATGTCCTCTCCTGATATGGAGTACAATAATTGTATAGATTTTGCAGGTTAATAATCTATTTCTTATTTTGTCAAATAAAAACTGTAGCAAATTACCATCTATATTTTTTTTGTACCACAAACGTGATTAGACAAAATCAGTCCCATGTGAAACAGCATCATTTTAAGTATTCATTTTTTCCAATGTATTTTTCCTCTTCCTCAAGGTTAAGAATACTGGAGGCTACAGAGGAAAATATTAAGCAGAGCTTTGACACTATTTGGGGTTCAAATGTAGAGGGCTATCTGGTATGAAGAATCAGTTTCGTTCTGTTAAGTTCAGTAAGCAACGAGAGGTTCGTATTGACTGTGGATGTGGCGCACACAACCTAGATAATAGATACCCAATTAACATGAGGTCCCTCGGTTGTTTTAATTCAGACTGAGTGAGACAATTGATTATCCAGTGTCATGCTTTTTCTTTCGTCTCACTCAGGCACTATTTATCTCATAATTAGTAACACTTCTGTGGAGTTTGGCACATTTGTAAACCATAGAATGACAGGGGTGTGTGTCATTGAGTATGTGTTTAAGTTCCTAGTGGTGGAATGTGGATCACATTTCTACTCGGTTTACATAAGAGAGTGTAACCATCTTCCCTTTATGCCTTTAGTTGGAGGTAAATCGTCTGAAAATTTAAATCGTAAATTTGTTACATTTTAGTCAAGCTGTCTCATGTATGTAAGATATCTAAATATTTTGGGTCAATATTATTTTTTCCACATTCTTTTCTTTTTTTTGAGATTGAATGCTGTAATATTGGTAGATTTATATAAAAAAAAATACATTTTGAGAGTAAAAACAAAACAAAAACAAAAATTTTTAAATTTTGATTTTACATGTGCCAACCTGTTCTAAAAGTGAAAAAGAGAAACATGATGTAAACGATTAAGAGATTGATTTTCATGTAAGCATTCTTTCATGACCTTTAAAAGATATGGAGATCAATTATAGAGACCAGAGTTTGTAGTTCATACACAAAATATGGTTAAAATAAACTATTGTTGTTTTTCTGTATTGTCTGATTCTTGTTTTCACCTTTGCAGCAGGACTGACAGAGATATGTAGCAGAATCACACTGAAAGCTCATACTTTAAAAGACAAAGCTGTTGCAGATTCTTTTTAATTTCCCACCATTCACACAGTTTTTAGTTAATAATTTTCTTCAGTGTCACAGTTTTTAATGATTCCATTCGCCATCAAAATGATGGAACTCTTAGAGCTTCATTCTGTCTTTATGTTCATATGTTGAAGCTCTGGCAGTGTTTTTAAAAATACAGGTTCATGGTAATTCAAAAGTTCTTGCTGGTTTGGGGCAGCTGTTGTTACGCATATTGTGAGGTCCATCCTGTCAATCCTGATGAAGTTTAACTGGACAATGGCTGTAATATGTTAACTTTTGCGCAAAAAATGATGGTGACATGCAGGAAGAAATAAAAAATAAGCAATGATGTGACATAAATAACATTGATAACAAAGCACAACATCTGTTTATAATTTTACCTATGTTAGTGTTTTAGGAGAATGTGTTGAGTTAGACGTAGAGAAAAGGGTCCTACTCAGGCAGTGGCTGTAACTCATGAAGCCAACAGGACCTTAACCTGGGACAGGAGGAAAGAAGACCTTTTGGGTTTGAGTTGAAGAAGAAAGAAGAAAATGCAGAACTGCACTCTACAAAACACTGCTGGAGACAAAAGTGAAGACTTTTGTTTCATATATCACTACAAAATGTAAATATTTACCTCTTTAAAGCTGAGCAACAGTTTTAACTTTAACAAATTGTTGCTCTTAAGGATGGTCAAAAGAGCTCACCAGTAAGAGAGCAGAAGACAATGACCTAGTAAGGCTCTAATCACAAACTTGTCTGATATGAAAGATTACAATCAACCAGGGAAGATGAGGTCATATTTGTTTTTTTTACATTTACTGACATACTAGGCATTAGGATTTGATCAGGCTGGCCCAGTCTCAAGTATTCAGAAGCAAAGGCTATTTTGCAATATTTTTTTGAGAGAGAATTCTTAATGTACTGTATTCTAATCATGTTTCTTTTGTTGATATATATATTAGGTGTAATATAATATCTTACTATTTACATTTATGATTAAGTATCAAGCACTTTTTCAATTTACATATTATCTGATGCTTTACAACAGTTTTACTCAAGCAGTCAGAGTGCACATATTCTCCTGATCATCATTCATGTCATTTTTAAACTGCACATCTCAAAGTGATGCTATCTATTCAGTAAAATCCGATTAACATACTATTTAATAGCTCATGGAGAGCTAATAAATGTGTGTAAGTAAGGCATCATGTGATTGGGATCTTATCCTGAACAGATTATAGCACAAGACAAACAATATGATTTCATTGCGATTTATTTACAACATTAGCATTCATGGGCTGGTGTTTCACTTGGTCTAAAAGCTAAATGAAATAAGAATGTGCTCGTCATGTGATCAGTTCATATCAGAAAGTACAAGCCAAATGTAAAAAACACTGGGCCCATGTGTGATG
>JAPZDX010000022.1:10412251-10425733 GCA_029783625.1 Naso annulatus
AAAAATTTAAATATTTTAACTTGTGATGACAATGCTATCTTCTGTTACCACTGTGGTATTCTCTGCTCCCATCCACTAAAATATCATCTACCTTTTGCCAGATTCCATGTGAATGCAACATAACTTATTTAAGATTCTAAACTTTTAAACAAATACCAAAAATTTTCTCTATGATCATAAATTTTTAATTACTGAGTTAACTTATACTGTAATTTTATGTTTCCAGCACAAATAGTTGAATATCCATTTCTATGTTGGCACCACTATCTTGTTTGAATTTTGCATCACCTGTAATTTTTTTTTCTCTGCTTCATCTCCACACATCATCTCAGTCTCTAAATATTATGAAATATAATAGTGCAAACTTTCCAGCTGCCAAAGATGTTTGTAATTGTGAATAAAGTGGACTTATATAACTTATATAGTGGTTTACATGTCACAAGTTTCCCAAAAACTAGAGATCTAATTTGCTATTAAATATTTAAATAAGGTGTGATGCTCCTTTAACAACATAAAAATGGTAAAACAATAACCTCTGCACTTGACGTTGAGGATATCCTACATGCTCATTGTAGCTGCTAACATCCTGAAGCCTGTTGATGCTGTTTACCAGAGAGCTGTTTGATTAATGTCTCTCACACAGGCTGTGAATATACAGTACACTGCAGATGCTGTACTGAAGCACAAACAAATATCAACTAGACCTCTCCCCATTGTTGTAAGAAACTGTCAGAAGTTGAGGTGCTAGCGTTTCACATTCTTTAATCACAGGCACATCCTGGTGACAGAGTTGTGTGTAGTTTAATAAAGCCGCAGGAACAAAGACATTCTTCTCTAAACTATCTTTCTCACGTAGCGTCTGTGAACAGGGCTTAGAAGAACTGGTTATTACCATCTCATTGAAGAGGGACCCCTCAACACCTTGTAAAGTTGCCTGGCATCATGTCCCCTCTTCACTGTATGCTGACAGCCCAACCATCACAACTAGACATTTTTCTTTGGAGGCTGTTTCAATTATTCACTCTTCCCTTTAAGTGTCAGCGCTGTCTCTCTGCTGACACAACCTCTGCCTGTCTTTTTTTTTTCTTTCTATGTCGTTCTCAGTCGTGTCTCTCATTCTGCCTGAAATGGGTAGGTACCACACTCTAGGTAAAGCTCAGTCAGAGAAGGACAGAAAAAATGGAGGATGAAAGAGTGGTACATTAGGGCCAGAGAAAAAGGCCCTTAAACAAATCTTATCACAGCAGAGAACCCAAATGAAACACCTAACCAAAGGGAATAATTATCTTTTCCAATGAGGCTAAGCTAAAGCTATCAAATAAAAACAAACTTCACTGGGAGTGTAAGGAAACGCAATTATTCAAATAGGATAGAAATGCAAATGTGAGGTCTTACGTGGAGGAATCAGGCAGCCAGGAACCGGCGTCCTCTAGAACCGGACTCCCTACAGGCTCGTAATTTCCTGTAATGGATGTCAATGTCCTTGTGGACGCATGCCTTTTTTTTTTTTAAGGCCACTGCAAATATGGTAAGTCAGCTAGCCTCTAATCAAGGATAAATGTCCCTGATTGTGTTTATACAAAAAGCCCACATGCAGTAAAAATAAATTTTCATTACAAGTAGATCGAATCATAATAATATATGCCAGGAAAATTACATTTACGAAGTATATATATAACATACTTTTTTTTCATATATTTATGAAAATATAAGACACTGGCGTGCACGGTGGATGTGTACGCGGACATGCAATTGCATAGAAAATTGTAGAATATTCTAATTAATGTCACTTTCATAGATTCTTAAATTCATATATAAAGCTACTCTTTGCTATACCTGATAAAAATATACCATACCGGTGAATCACAGAGTTGAGGCAGAGCAGTTGTAGGACGTCAGAGGGAAAACCAGAGGACATTTTCTCTGTAAAATATGACCCAGTTTGACTAAAACTGCTGTTCTGCGCGACATATTAACATGCATCGTTAAGTTTTGTTTTCCAAACCACGGGCTGCAGTCAAGTTACATCCTCTTGCTTTAAGTGTAAGTGTTTGTTTGTGAAATGCATTTCATGTCTTCTACTAAACTGTATGTATGATGTTTATGATGTCGACTTACTGCCTTTTTTCATTATGTCACTTCCTGTGCTTTCTCGATTGTCCAGTCACAATTGTTTGGTGGTGTATAAAGGGAAGCCACTTCACAATTTTAAACCCTTTGTCCTGATGAAGGTCCATCCTTGAAACGATATTTGAGAGTGTGCATGCTGTTTTCTTCCGATACATTTTGATCAACACCACAAATTTCAACCACCTGGGTGGCAACAGAAAAAAGTCTTTTGGACAGACTCTGGGGAAATGGCAGACCTGGGAAATGGGGCGGGGGTGATGGTAAAAACAGATCTAAATTGCAGCAAACATACTGTATCTTTGGCATTACTGTCGTGCATTTTCTGTGTACTTTTCCGTGTTGCTATAACACTGAATGAGAGCTGGTTCCTCTGAAGAGAGGAGTGAGACTCCTGAGGCATTTTTTCTTCTTTAATTTGCACAATATGTTATCCTCTGTATTGCACCCCTATGACACACACACACACCTGTCCATCTTTTCAGTTTACCTGCATTGTCCTTCATGTTGTCATATAAAACACACACTGCAGACTTACATATGAGCAGTGGGAGAAGTTTCAGAGGACTGTGGAACGCAGTCTCTATTTATATTGCCAAGAACCACGAGCCAATTAAAATGAATTAAAAACATGGCGGCAGAACTGCCAGTGATTGCATTTAAATTATTAAGCAAATGGCAGAAATAAGAAGAAGAGCCCGTGGATTAAGCTAACAGCACAGAACAGGTGGTTCAGTAGATGCAGGGTTTTATGTATTATTAAAAGATGGTGTATTCTCTAGAAAAAAAAAAATCAATGACAGAATCTTTTGTGCAGTATTACCTTTCATCCATTTTTTACTATGTATTCAAAAAGACATTTTGAGTGTCTGGACTAATCCATCAACACTTTTATATCATGAAAGCTGTTAACCTTAAAGAAGGCCTTCAAGATGCCCACAAAAGCCAAACTCGAGCTAAAAGGCTCGATATATGTGGCTGCAGGGTGTTATCTTTTTCATACACTGTGTACACCTGATGAATCGCTGCGTCTGCGCTTTCTTTAATTTATTACTATTGGTTGCAAGGTTGCTCTAATCGAGTTACAGAGATCCTTGATTGGCTTCCAGTGCCACCGCAGGATCCCCCCAGACTGCTGTGGTCCAACAGCAGCGGCTGAATGACAGAACGCGGAGGATGAGCTGGAGAAGAGGAGCATGTGCACTCAACATGCTCTGTCAGCATGGTACCACATTAACCTCAACTCTCTCAGGCTTCCCCTCTTTTTTTTTTTTTTTTTTTTTACTTTTGATCTCCACCTCCTCTCTTCTGAACCACAGTGCTTCTCTCATTTGACATTCATCACAAGCATCAACATAAATACCCAATACACACATATCCTTTAAAGATAAAAAACTGGAAATGCAAAGAAGTTGATCTTTTAATTTAGTTTCTTGGCTCTCTTTGGTACATAAATAATTGATCACAAATAGGCTCCAGGGGCAGTCATGTTCACAGATATGTTGATTTCACACCAATTTCCTCACATATACAGTCCAGTCTCTGTTTACCCTGCATAAACTGAACACATACTGGACAGCATCTTCAGATCAAAGTCAAAAAAAGGTGGAGCTGAAATACAGGAGTAATAACAAATAGGGCTTTCAATAGGTTGCGTTTGCAAAACGCGAGGAGTTCAACGGCTGGAGGAATTTGAGAAGTGAGAGGAGGCTCTCACATTCCGTTGAGAAAGATGACATGATCCATATCTCTCTGAGAAATCATGGAGCAGCAGCATAAACGGAGCGTGAGTGTGCCGTGAGATCAAAACAAATGTTAAACTTCAGAAGATTCGATTGAACACGTGAAAAAATTCAATATAATGTACGCCAAAACAATCAATGTAATATGCTGTAGTGTGTATGACTGTGCAAGCAGCATAAATCTGGAGCAGAGTGTGCTGCTGGCAAAACAACACAAATCATCAGTTCTGTGTTCTACAAAGAGGAAAAAAGTTCAGCTTTTCAGCTTAGCAATACTGACAGCACCTCAAAGATTTGACTGCACGACTGCATGAAGAGCCTAAATATGCCCAAAAGTTTTGTCTAAATACGTTTCTTAACGGAGTTGCAAATGAGTGTTTTCGGGATGTTTTCCCAAAATAAGCACAGGATTATTCCGGGCAAATAAATGATGAAGGAATTTCATGTATTATAAGTTTGTTTGATCTCATCAACAAAACAGCTAACAGCAGTGTAGCAGGGGGGGGAATTAGGTTTGAAGCACCCTGATGTGACGGAGAGCTGATAAGTCAGGAAGGGGAAAGTAAAGCCACACCCTCGCTGCACATTCCCATTTGGATGTTAGCGTATGAAATAGTCCTCTCAGACCCCCGCCTGTTCAATTTTGTTTCTTTTTCAGTTGTAAGTAAAGGATGCCAGGCTGCAATTTGTTTCTGTCAGGATGATTAATGGCTCTCAATAATATTACAGCTTATATGGATATGGGAAGGTGCATCTCTACTGCAGCCAATCGATAAATCTGTGATCCTCCAACCACCCACCCTCACCGTGCCGAGAGATTTAGAGGCCATGTGAGCAGCCTTGAATCCCCGTACAGTGAGTCTCATGCAGATTAATAAAAAGGTCCCTAAATGTGCTAAAACTTTATTCAATAATTTCTTGGGTGATAATTCTCCAGGCTGACAGCCTGTGATAGCTTTTTCCTGTGAGTTTCATGGCACTTTTTTTTTTTTTTTTTTTTTTTTTTTTGAGGTAAATGGTAGTAAACATACATATAATGTTATATCTTTAGAAAACCTATAAAGTTAAAGCTGCAGCCGGTAACTGTGGGGTAGTATCAACAACTTTTCATGACCTATTTGGAAAAAAAAGTCACAATACTCATAGACAGCTTTTAGTAAGTGGCATGGTCACTTACATGGTCAGATCTCCATGTTTTCCCTCTATGCCTCTGTATTCAGGATTAGTAAAAATCCTGTCGATCCATTCTTTTTGCCCAATCAGTGACACTCTCTGTACTCTCTGTCCTGATCGGCCGGTCTACACTGTGCTTCTTAGCGACAGGTGAGGTACGGTACAGGTCGGTACAAGCTGATTAGATATTTGCCGACAACAGTGTCTGCAAGCGACACCATCAGTCAGCTCAAGCTCAAGCTGAGATGGATCAGTTTACTCCGCTGCAACTTTCCCTCAAACCGTTTCATCTCAGTTCATCACGGTTCAAACTGGACTTAAAAGAGAGAGCGACGGCAAACGAAATAAAACGCAAGCCGCCGCAAACAGCCACATCAAAGCTGTTCCCCCAACGACTCTCACGCTACAGCGAACATTGGCCTTCTAGCTGGTTAGCAGAAGTTACCTACTGCAACTTGAACTCTACAAAAGCAAGGCAGCTGCCCTGTCTGTGTGTGACTGACAACTGTTGCTTCTGAAGCTCAGACATTGAGAGATTTAGAGCAGCATGGCATCCAAACTCTGTCGTCAGAGATCCTATGAATAAACAAAATACCCATACATGGCTGTCATGGAACTGGTGCTGTGAGTGTGACAGATTATGTTAATAAGAGTCAACTTTAGAGCCATGGATGTGACTCCCACTGGCACACAAGTACACTACAAATGGAATACAAAATACCATAATGTGCCCCTCTGTTTCACTATTATGTACCATATTAGCCTCTGCTTGTGCCGTAACATAGCCTTAATAAAATATGTTCCCTCAACCATGATACTAATTTATAAGCGATTAGTATAAATGAAATAAGCTCAGCTACTGCAAGACATGAATTCACAATTAATAGCAATGCAAATGCTGACCACGGTTTGAGAGTTGCAGTGTATTATCAGAAACAGATATTTTTCCTCCCAAGCAGTGTGAAAACTTGCAGTCCTCAGTGCCTTGACATTAAACTGTGCATTCTGCTTTATATACGGAAGCCTCATGAGGTTGAAATGACTGAGTGAGAAGAATTCAGTGTGAAATGGGATGTGATGCCGCACAGAGGTGTTCCAGTCCCACAGGCTGTGCTGCTGGACTTCACTGACCTGCCCGCCTCCCAACCATCTCCTTTCTCTCGGCCTCTCTTTCATTCTCTTCTCTTCTTTGTCCCATGTCACCTGAAAAGAAACATCCATTTTCCTTCGGCTATCCCCTCTGTGAGTAAATGTCGGAACCACGCCGAGAATTTGCTGTTCTTAATTATTGCGCAGTAATAAATGAAGTCAACTCTCCAGAGTAGTTCCTGCCGATCTTCACCAGAGGGGTGAGTGCCTTTACTAGAGGCACTGATGCTCACCCACATCAGTTTCATCAAGCGCTGTGGTTTCGCTTCACTTACAGCTTCATATATATGGGAGCTTAATAGAGACTGATTCATTGATATTCCAGCCAAACTGCCCAGGGATTTGGCAGAACAGGAGCCAGCAGAGGAAAGAGACAGAGAAAACAAAGTGATCGAGAATGAGTGGGAGGGAAGGGGAGAGACTGAGAAAGTTACAACAGATTTGCAGTCACACGCTGAGATGCCAGGGATGATAAAACCATCTCTCTCCGACAGGCCACTGTGATAGACTTGATTCGGTCCACTCACCCACTCACCCCCCACCTCTCTTTATTCTCACCCTGGTCTCCCGCATTCCTCTTCTCTTATTCACTGACTCAGACATGATGAACAGGAGCAGGGGAGAGATGAGCAGCTGGCCTCGTCTCGGCGGGGCGAGGGAACACATTTGACAAAATCAAATCAGGTCGGTCAAAGGTGAAGCCTGCCAGTCTCCCTGCGGAGCGACCAATGGTATCAACACTGCACAGATGTCCAGAATACAGCGTAGTCTCAGATGAAAACGTTGCAAAAACTGCATCGCCTTCCGTTACACTGAAAAACTCGGTGTTCCTCTCTGCTCTGTTATAACATCCATGCATTTCAAAAGGCCACCTTATCAGTTTAGACTTGATTAGATCTGCTTTTACTCTTTAAATTATATAATGGTTGTAATTATAACGTTAACTGTCCATTAACATAGATCCCAAGAAAAGCTCACAATTGTTATCTGGCAGAGGAGAGACGTGATTATGTGGCTCTTCACCCCCATTTTCTGTGGTGTGAAGATGACATCGTGCAGGCCTTTAATCTCCACTGATCCACCTCCTTGTGGTTGAGAGTCAGCTGTCGGTCTATGTCAGCAGCTAACACCTCATAGACCCAAAGCACCAATTGAAGCCATTATACAGTGTTCAACTTTCTAATAGATTTATTAGAGCTGGAGCAGGCTTGTTACTGAGGGTCTCAGCAAAAGAGTGAAGGGAAGGATCGTTGCATCTGCATACTAAGCTAGCCTTGAAAAAAAGAACCATAAATTAGCGCCGTGGGGTGAGGATGTGAAAGGCGTATCTGTCAAGAGTCCTCTGTTCTCAAACCCCTGGTTGAGGTGGCATCCTTCTTCCTCAATATGCATAGTCATAGAGTCAAACCCACATTTCCCTTATCAGAGCCCATCACCATGCCTCATCCTTAATCATCAGCAGCAGAGAAAGGTCATTACCCAAGTAAATTACCTCTTTAGCATTTGATTATTCACTTTTCCCCTTCTTTTTTCTTTTTTAAGCTCTCTGGAGGTGGGGAGTATCAGGCAGCGTGCAATCATGTCTACTTATACAGTATGGAACCAATGTAACCACTTGTACTTCAAATCTATATATACTGCACTAATCAGTAGTTTGCTGCAGATATAAATAACATAATCTTTGGTGGAAAACGATGTTTTAGAAATGTTTCCCATCGTCTTTGGTCTTTGAAAGGTCTCCATCTTCCCTGTAATCCCCTCCCCACTAATGAAGTTTCCTCAAAGGATGATGTGGAGTGAAAATGGCAAAGTTTCAGGCTGCAAATTTGCATTTATGGAAAATACTGAATGATAAAGTACTCTGACAGTCCAGTGCACTTACGCAGCACACGCCATAAAACATCTGTTGAAAGCTGGGCATAATTCATTCCCCAAACACTCATGCACGTACGCTAATAAAACTCACACAGTCTCCTCTTATTTATCTGAGTAGGGATGTGTGTGTCAGTCGGTCTGTGTGTCTCTCTCTCTCCCACACACAGGCACCAGAGCACAGAGCTGTCCTTAACTTCCATGACATTTGCAAAGAGCTTGTGACCCTGTCGGAAACTTGTGGGTAAGACAAAAAGACACGGCCACCTTTAACACTCGGTTGTCTCCAAGGGGCATAAATGCTACCAATTCATGTGGCAGGCGTGTAAGGGTTAGGGTGATGAAGGTCTTAAAAATCAATTGTACAAGCTAGCAAGTAGAAAAATCATGATCTATGTCTAATTCTTACTGTACAAGCAATTAACCCCTCCCCTGGACAGTTTGCGGCTTATCTATTACGCTTTACATTTAAATAATAATACAAAAGTAAGGCAAAAGTGCAAGGCATAGATTATACATTGTGTTAGTCTGCTTTAATATAAGCCTCTAGCATTAGCTTGCCTAGCTAGTGCATTACCTATAGTTATGAATCAGCAGACTATTTTTTCCCAGGCCAAGCATATTTCTAGCTAATTACCCTGTTCAGGACTGATACATCCACTGCACTGGAGCAAGTATAACATGGGAGCCAGATAAAAAAGTAAACACATTAAAAAAACAACAACATTAGACCCAGATGCTATTAACGGCTGTATTGCAGTTTAGTCTAACAATATACAAACAGTAAATTTCATTATATGCTTTAATGCGAGCAACTGACATGAATTAACATAAAAAAGATATACATATGCCGCACAATTACAGAGTGCTATTTTTTCCTTTTTTTTTTTCTTCCCCGCGGAAAATCAAACAATAAAACCAAACCAAGTAAACAATATAGAAATAATAAAATAAAACAAATAAAACAGAATGCAGATACCAAACCCTGAAGATAAGATATTCTGCTATAAATTTCTGTCTTTAAATCCCATTCCTACCCTCCCTGTCCCCCCTACCCAGCCATAAACCACTTCCAATTGTTGACTAATTCACAGATATGCACCCTTCTGCTTTGGGGTGACCAAACCTTATCAAAGTATGGAATTTTATCTGCAGGAGTATACTTTATCCTTTCCAGATAGATAAGATCGGCAAGCCACATTTTTGTATTGGGAGATTCTGTCTTCTTCTAATGTGTAAGGAGCAATTTTCTTGCAATGATGAGACCATATGCCAGGAAACACTGCTGAGCTTTAGTTAATTTTGCAACATTATCAGATACTCCTAAGATGACAATGAGAGGATCTGGATCTATCTTGATTTGAAGTATATCAGATATTAACTTAAAAATACTGACCCAGTAAGGCTGGACTTTAGGGCTTGAAGAAAAGCTACTGAGCAATGCATCATCACTAAAAAGCATTTTTCACATGTTTGGGAGATCTCAGGATATATTTTGTGTAGCCTCTCCCTAGAGCAATGCAGGCGGTGTAGGACCTTAAACTGAATTAGACGATGCCTTGCATTTGAAGAGCATTGATGAACATGCTCCAAACTTGCCTCCCATAATGTATCTGAGATTTCAAAACCTAATTCTTCCTCCCATTTAGTTTAAATGAAAGTAGACTCAACTGGATTCATGGATTGTAGGGTATCATAGACATGGGAGATTATTTTTTCAGAACTTGACAACAGCTGAAAGCGCTCATCAATACTGGAGTCTTTGAACATCTCAAAAACATCAGAAATCAGGTATACTGACCTTTAAGTTGCTTATCAAGGTTAACTTAGTGTATTTGTGAAGTAACATCTAAACAGCAAAACTGAGGAAAGAAGAAACAAACAACAAAAACAAGGTATGGCATTGTGACATGATGACACAGAAATACTGAAAAATATGAGCAAACTTCAAAGGCTGAGAGCATTTTTTCTCTCATTTTGGCTATTTGTCTGTGACTTCACATAGTAATATGTTAAAGCTGCAGTTGGTAACTTGGGGTAAACATCAATAATTATTTTGTTCTATTTGGAAAAAAAAAGTCATAATACCCATAGACAGCATTTAGTAAATAGCATGGTCTCACATTATCGCGTGATCTCTGTGTTTTCCCATGACTCCGTATTCAGGAGTTCAAAAATCATAACGCTCTCATTATCTTTGCCTAATCAGTGTCGCTCTCTGACCTCTCTATCTTGATTGGTGCGCTGCACTGCACTTCTTAGCAACAAGTGACATCAGTACAAGCTGATTTGCTGCTGAAACAGGTGACGTCCCTTACGCTCTGAAACTGGCCTCTGAGGATAATAGATCTGCAAGAGACACTGTCGACTGAGTCGAGCTGAGACGGATCAGTTTACCCCGCCCCAACTTTCGCTGCAACCATTCCACCATATTGTGAATATTTGGTGCAAACTGGACTTTAAAGAGAGAGCAACAACAAACAAAATAAATGTGACCTGGAGCAAAAACGGGGAGAGGAGGGTGCAGCGGAGGTGCTCCCAAAGGAGTATCTTACTGCAGCTTGCTTGATTTCTAAACATTGCCAACTACAGCTTTAAGTTAGTATGCTGATACCTTTATGCTACATGCATAATACCTCCATCAGTGAGTGAACATGTTCATCGTCAACAGTACCCAGCAGCCCATACAAAGACTGTTGTAGGTGTTTTTGTTTGTTTGTTTGTTTGTTTGGTAACCAAAGATTTCAAACGTTTTATGGAAGACTGAAATCAGCCTGCATGGTCGGGCCTTAGTACATTAAAACAACAATAAATGCATCTATTTTGTGCCAAATCTTCCATTTGTTGTGTTGTGAATAATCTTTGGTTAACTTGTAGAAATTACCTCCTAATTTAATGCATTGCTTTAATCATTGTTTAAAAAATTTAAAAAAAAAAAAAAAAAAGACTAATGATAGCTAGTCCTCTCCCTTTTGTCTGTGACGGTGAAATAAGCACTGAATGAGCAGTTGGGAGGAATGGAGCTACGTTGAGGTTTCCCTAAGTTGCCCAAGTGATGCTTCTGATGATGAGTAAAGTACAGCCTTGCAGGGGTTTTGTATTTTTGTGGTTAACAATACGTACTACAGTATCAAGCATTATGATTAAAAGGAGCAGTGTTACATCATGGATGATTGCTATGAGTAGTATGTTGTGCATGTGTTTGGTAGATGGGTTTGTATTTTCATTATGTAGAGAGAGGCATGGGCGAGAGAGAGAGGTTACGTAAGTGGAGCCACCGGTTGAGCACTAAGCTTAATAAGCACAGAGAAGAGAGAGAGAAATAGCGAAATTATGGAGATATGTCTCACTGCTGTGTTTCTTGAGTTTTGAACAACTGACTTAAGATTGAAAATGAGAACAAAAAGAAAAACAAAACTGTTGTTTTGGTTTGGCAGCCGCCATACCTTGGAATATACAATTGACGCTTTTGCTTCTTGTTCAGAGGACATATTGTAATACACAGCATGGCCTTGATGTTTGCTCCCCCATCCCTGTCTTCTAAAGATTACAAGACACTCATATACAATTCTGAGCATTTTTCATCCATTGCCTTTCCCATCCACCTCGCTGGACGTGCAAGGCCAAACAGTAGCAACCCAAAAGCCAGCGGTGTATGTGCACAATTTCCATCTTTCCCTCATTCTGTACATCTCCCCCAACCCTTTTGAAATGGTGGCTATGAATCTTCATTGCATCCGTTGGTGTGGAAGGCGGCCCTCTCCTAAATGACTATTGATGATAATGCCACACTGTAAGGAATGTGAACACAGTATGGAAATGGTGCGGCCTGGAGAGAGGAGCTGTGGGGTGGAGAACTGGGATGTTAAGAATAGGCTGGGAGGAGATGCTATCAGCCTACAGCCCCTTTATTTGCTAAGGGGATATAATGTGTTACTTAGAAATAAATAAGTCTATGACAAACAGGTAAAATTATAGTCATCACACTTATTAACTGACTTTAAAAAGGAGAGAACTTCTATGGGAGAAGTGTCCTTGCTTTGTTGTGGAATAAAAGAGAGCTTCCACAGAGACGAGGGTATAAAACCTTTCATTTATCAAATGACTGTAAAGTAGAAGGCAAAAATTATACTTGTTAAAGAGCTATTTAAAAATATAAAGGCAAAGACAAAGGACATTATATGTAGGACATTAATTAGGCAAAAAAATGCACAAACATACATCAGATAGATTTTTTATTTATTTATTTATTTGGTCTGATATTTATGTCTAACTTTGCGCAAAGTATATGATGAAACAAATTTCATTGCTTGAAACTCGAGTTGTTGAGTGAAGGAATCTTTATTTATCATCAAAGACACTGAATAAATGGATCAGTGGTCTTCCGGAGATCATGCATATTTTTTCTCTTACTGCAGGAAGAAACAAACTTCTGCAGGGAGCTTCTGTCTGTCTGCACTGGTGATATTCACTCCCCAAAGGAGGCAGGTACAACTTGTCCTTGATTGTAGGGAACTCTGAAAAGTTACCCAAACAGCACAGTAATCACCTGTTTGCAAGGCCTTGAGGAAGACAAGGAATACTGCTTAACAGACGTACTGTTAACTTAATACAGACGTCATCCATCCAAAGCATTCACAGCACAGCTTCCAGCCAGTTGCTGTATTTCTATTTATGATAAACAATGGTAACTTTAGCCTAATTACAACTAAACCACTCTTGAATCTAACTTTGATCTAAGGGAAATGTTTTAAAAGGTGCCATCTTGGGCCATACATGACACAGAGGAAAAGCGTTTCTTTTTCTTCGCATGTCCACAAAAACAAATAAATTCTCTACCATTGCAAAATTGACCTGACATTTAACTCAAATGTTTAAGAACATATTTATGCAGTTAGATATGATTTTTTTAACACCACAAAGCTGTAGAAACAAGAGAAAGAATGAGACTGGCGTGGATGCTTTTGTTTAGTGCAGCTCAGCCAGAGACGGTTAGCAAACCAAGATCTCCCACTGAATGTTTATTTCCTGTTAAGGTGTCACATGGGTTTCGACACGACCCAGCCCTTTTAGGAGACAGGAAGCAGTCTTCAGTACATTCATTCTTATGGGAGAAATTAACATGATCACAGACTATGACCAGTTCTTTCGCCCTGTAGTCACCAAGATATATATTGAACCAAAGACACATATCTTCACAACATTCTGACACAAAAATGGCATTTTGCAGGCACACAAATCAGAAAATTAATCTTGTTCGAAACCTGTCTCCGTCTCAGGAACGCACTCTCGCAAAATCTGGGAACCGGTGCTTCCCGCCTCGCTTCGCGACGGACATAAACGGACATTTAAATGGTCTCATTGATGAAACCATGAATTAAAAATTAAAACTTACATCAAACGAATATCACGTGATGCA
>JAPZDX010000022.1:10432852-10445895 GCA_029783625.1 Naso annulatus
CTTCCCAGCCTTTCATTGTTTGCACACACGATACCACATAGATAAAGGCAGGCATCACACAAAACGACAGTAAACACATGTGAGCTTTGGGTCTGTGTTTGCTTTTTTCCTCCTGAAAAATGAATCGCCTCGGTTATGTGCGTTGAATGTTAGTTTTTGAAGGCGCATCCACTGCATTCTGACTCTCTAAAATATGTATTTAATCTCAACATAATGTAAATTAATGGCACATGGTAATTTCACCCAGGGGTACAGGGTCTCCTGAGTAAGATCAACTAATTAACTCATTGCCAGAAGAGGTTCCCTTTGTCAAATCTCTTACTCTAATTGGAAGACAGAATGTTAATTTTCAGGGTCTGCATAACAAGCCTGGCACGCACAGTTTTAGTAGTGATTGCGAAGTGGTATTTTGCCAAACAATGAGTAAACATATTGAAAGATAATTAGGGGAAACCTCAATTCTTTTTGTAAAACATGTGTCTGTGATGAGTAAAAAGACCAACTTACACTTCTTCATGGTCTATAGCTGGTCAGAAAAATCATATAACAATTTAAGGATTGACAAAAACTATGATATTGTTTGAGCAAGTAAAATATGTCACTTTTTAAAATTATTTAAATGCTAAAATAGCGGACTGTTAAATGAGTAGTTACCTTTATTTTTTATTGTTTATTTTAAGATGGTATCCTGTTTTGTGTTCTTAATCAGAAGTGAGTTTTCTGAGAGTTCACTGAGCTCAAACTACTTTGTACTTTACAGTAAAAATGTGATGATTTGCTTCAGATCTGGACCCAAAAGCACAACCAACGCAGACAGGGGAACGTTTAAGGATTTTTATTGTAAGGAAGGGAGCAGAGGTTTGGTGGCACAGGCATCGCCGGAGATACGAAGGTGTGGCTGGAGAGGGAGAGCTGTGGCTTACGGTACTCAAGAAGTAGCAAGCTGGAGCGGCTGTAGGAGACAGCCATGGCTTGAGGAGCTGAAGAGAAGGGCCGTGTGGCTACAGCACTGGAGAAGAGAAGCGGAGGCTTACAGCAGTGAGAGTAAGCTGGTGGTTTGCCCTGGAGATCTTCACTGAAGGCACTGGAGGAGAAACACAGAAGAGGTTTTCGCTAGAAATACACTAGAAGCTCTGAAAGTTTCACTAGAAGCACTGGGTATTTCACAAGCAACTAGTCAGGCAACATTACCATGTGAGTAGCACATAACACTCTGGCATGTGAATGAATAAGACCGGGGTTTTTTACGCTGCAGCTGATGAGTGATGATGATCAGGTGTGCGTTCCAGAGCTCCAGCCACAGGAAACCACACCCAAGCCTCTGAAACACAAAACACAAACACAGCCTCCACAACAAAAACACCAGCCATGCACGATGAAGAAAGCTGAGAAAGTTAGGATTACACTTCAGGGAAACACTGTGTGTGTTGTTGTAACTAAAATGTGCTCTCTACAAAAAATAAATATTTCCATTAGATGCTGCGGATTGTTATTTTTGTTAAAATAAAAGTTTCCACTGGGTAAACATCAGTCATATACTCTCCAAATTTTTTCTCCCATTTTTCGGGCGGTCCACATTTGCTACACATTTGTCACATTTGCTATATGCATGAATGAAGATTTTTTCATCACAAAAAAAAAACTGTGTACAGTTGTATACGGCTGAGAGTTTAGACAATGAATGGTTACATATTGGGTAGCCGTTGCAAGCTGATAACTGCAGACTCGCAAGATCCATTAGATAGAGTATATACGTGCTCTCAGCACTGATCTAACATGCTGGACGCTGCACGATACAGCACCTGGTTAGAACGCCTCCACACCCAACAGTAAGCCAGAAGCATGAAAGACCATCTGACTTGAAACAGCCAATTCAGCAGTTCAAAAACTGCTTTGTTTTAATGGTGGCAGATTACTGGGACCGCTGACCCCCTCAGGGAGGACGGTCTGCTGAGCAGCTCAGAGCAGACATTAGCATTCACTCCAAACAGAGAACTTATACATATGAAGGCATTTCTGTTACAGGAGGGGTTTCTGTAATGATTGGTTTAGTTGTGAGTGACGCAGGGATGTAACTGTAATCTCATTAGGTAAACTCTAACCTCTCACATTGATCATTAGAAATGCAGCCAAGATGAAGTAGGAGACAGGGGACTAACACCAAGTGTGGTTTGTGGTTAACTGATAACATGCTGAAAATCAAAGAGGCATTTAGTGGCGAAAGCTTTTCGAACAGTGAGTGAAGTTCAGAGTCAATGAGCTTCGGTTTGAAGTGTATGGTGGGAGTGACAGAGGAGAGTCATTGACAGGCTTAACATAGAAAAAAAAATCTGTCCCAAAAGAGCATTTTTAGTGATCTTTCTCTCTCACGGCACTGTAGGACAGTAAAGTGAATTTTGCATTTAGGTCATTTTGACCAAAAACTGACATTAAATTGGCCACATAATGCTCTTTCTTCTTTGTCTTCATGCTGTGGCTCCCCCTATTTGCTAACATTTTAACAATTAAAAAAGGCATCCAGTGGGTGGCCAAACACAAAAAAGCGGCCCTTTTTTTCTTCCCCGCAGTCCAAAAGACAACTAAAGACATTTTGTTCTTATTTCGCTTTTTCTTTGCAGTCCTCTTCAGAAGGCAGTAACTTTTTTAAAAGCCAAATTTCATTGCAATAATTCCAGCATCTTTTGGTCTACCAAGGGTTTGTGCAATAACCAGCAGTGACTCATCACTATGTAGAAACAAAGTTTAATTATATTTTTCAGTGTTTTTTATGGATTTTGTTGATGGGAGTTTAGATTGGGTTTTTTGTGTTTTTTTGGTCCGTTTTCCTGCCCCACACACCTCTTCATTCATGATTTCTACATGGGTCTTGTACCTAGATAGCCTAGTGATTGCCAGAATTATTGTGCAGGTCTTTGTGCCAGGACATGCAGTGGGTGGAGGAGCATCCTTCCCACACGACATTTTCAGCAAATGCAATAATGGAAGAGCTTGTTGCAAAGAAGAATACAAGATCACCTATTTACAATTATTTTGGACTTAAACCGGACACAAAGGACAAGCTGAATTTGTTGTTTGTAGCAACAAAGATGATTTCTAGTCCCTGTTGAGTTGCCTCAAGCTCCTGTTAACATTTTCAAGAGGTCAAACTGAATAAATACCACACATCTGAGTTCTTGCTAGAACTAAAATATCTACTGAAAGTTTTTTTTTTTTTTACCACTGACAGATTTAAGTTGGCTACAGCATCAACAAACTTTGCATGTTTTATTAAACTGACTCGCTGGATGCAAGTAGTGTCAAAATTCACAGAAGAGTTCATACACTATCAGCACAAGCTCATGTCACACATAGCCTATCAAAATGAACAGCAGCGCTTTGGTCCAGTAGTTTATTTGCAGGCAACTTAACGGCTGTGAAACTATCGGAAAATAACATTTTATTTCTCTGATTTCTTTCTAGTTACACCGCCCGCTCTACCGCCCTGCGCTGTTCCCTCTTTCTCTCTCTCTCTCTCTCTCTCTCTCTCTGAATAAAAAAATCGGTAAATATAAAAATAATAAGTGGAATGAGCCCAAAGTAACAGAGTAAAAGTAATGTTTCTTCTTAACAAATATACTCAAGTAAAAGTAAAAAGTATGTTGCATTAAAACTACTCTTACAAGTATAATTTATTCAAAAAGTTACTTGAGTAAATGCGATGGAGTACATATAATGTGTTTCCACCCACCTTTTGCTACTGGGGATGAAAAAGTTAGTGTATTCTTAACTGCCCAAGCCTGGAAAGATTGGGAAAAGGTGTCAGATAGGGCTTCTGGCATAAAAAAGCTTATTTGATCAATTATGTGATCTCAGGTTAGATGGGACCCATTCTGCCAGTGACTCCCAGGACTTCCCCGACATTTTTTTCTGATACTTTCTTTTATGGGTGGCTATTCTGTTCTTAAGTGAGAGTATAAGGTTGAGAGAATTCCCTATTTTTATCACTTACATCTCTAATTCTATGGTATGTGTGCTGTAGAGCCCTTTGATAATGAGCTAAGATGACTGAGAGACACTCACACAGTCCTAGAGTGCAGCACCCACACTAACGCAGTCAAGCTTTGAGGTCTACTTTGACAAGATGCCATCATCAACTGAGAGGCTTTGGTGTTGGCTGTGATCGGATCATTATTCAGACACTTCTGAACCATGATCCATGATGTACCCACGTGTATCTTCCCACATTAACAAATGTTCGATATTAATCCTAAAAAGAGACACAAGCCACAGTTCAAAGCACAGCATATAAGTCAAACAACAGATTGCCTACTTAGCCTATTTCATCTTGAAACAGCATGCGTTTTCACACTGTTTCATCTACCAATCAACTTAACACATGCCCTGAGATGAATGGAATCCATTATCTTTCCTCCACTTTGAAGGTCAGCCAACTAACTTTTAAAGTTATTGTCCAAAAAAGGACACAGCAGTGGTGGGAAAACATTTCCACTTTCAAGAGCTCCCTCACTGGATGTCTGAAATTTCTCATTTGGAGTTGACAGGGTGCTGCTAGGAGCAGAGCAGCATCACTCAGGGACAGCTCTCTGGCTGTGGCTCCTATCTCTCATTTTCTCTCTCTTCTCTGCAAATACGCCCCCATACCTGCTCACACAGCCCAAAGACAGCCAGGCTGCACAGCAGTGTGGGCTCCCCACTCACAACAACACAGTGTGTTGGCAGGCTTACAACTGAGAGGTAGTATAGCTGTGCCTCACCACGGTGTTATTGTGCCAGGTGATGTATATTTGTTGCTGTAAAGCTGTGACTTCAAGGCCTGATGTCGGTGATGTAGTGTAGCCTTTATTAGAATATGGTGTAATTTCTTTATTATTAAAGAGGAGCTTAAATCAAGCACTCTGACAGGTTGTGTGCTGTGATATGATAACCATATATAAAAGCAATGGTGTCAAATTCTTTCACACAATTTTGTATCACTCTCCACTTTAGTATTATCATTTTTCTTTTCTTGTATCTAGGCAACACAGTAAGACATTCACAGCTGAAGGTACCTTCCACAATGTTAATTATTAAAACTGCACCCAAACGGAAAAGTTTAAAGAGTAACTAAACCCCTAAACCACTTTTCTATTCAGCTGAAAACCAATGCTAATAAGTATGTAGCAGTGTTTAGGATTGATTCAGGTCTAAATCTCGACATTTTAGTGCAAATTAATTGAAGTTTACATACTCCGTTGTAAATGTGCCTAGCGACTGCTCTCTGCTGTTTGTAACTCGGCTATTGCAAATGAATTTCCCTATTGGTTGATCAGCGGATTTGTGATGTGTCTGGTGCTCGAGTTCATCACCAGCCAAGCCCTGCACCCCACCCGCTCTATAGAACACAATGGCTCATAATTTAGAAGACTGTGGTGAGAGGAGACACGCCCAGTCACTCTAACATTACTCTTTCCCACACCTTCCCACACATCAGTACACACATATGAACACACCAATAAACACACACATGCCGCCGCTGATTTGATGAAATGAGATCAAAGTTAAATCCAAGATCAATCTGACTTTCCCAAAACCTAAATCACATTATTGCACCTGCCTGCTATGCATCTCTGCTCTGCTGCTTTCATGACTGAGTGAGGAGAACCGCAAGCAAATAACGCTACTACTACTGCTACTACTACTTTGCTAAACAGCAACCAACAAGGAAGTAAATGACTGACGGATTTTTGAACAAGACAGAGGAAGGCTGCAGTGAAGGAGATCGCATATAGGAACCGTTCTCTTTCAGTTTAATTTAATTTTTCAGCTTAATTCAGATGCGTGAGTTAAACTCCACTTTTGTAGTAGCGCATCGCTGTGAAAAGTGAGGGGAGGTCCAGTGGGGAGAAGCCGGCTGCTTATTAAATGACTTGTAGACACTTGTTTAAAAACTAAAATACGCTAACAGCTAAATCTAACTACAATCACTACACTCAAACCGCCCAGTTCTCCCAGTCTACTCTCAGTAAAGCACCGCCTCCTAGCACTGCCTGAGTTGATCCATTTTTTTCACATTTTAGATGCATTTTTTGAATTTCAGTAAGAATGCTCTTCAGACAAAATTCCAGAGTTTTAGTTACGCTTTAAGATCAACTTTTATCTCCAACTATGGAGGGGTGCATTGATAAGTGTATATATCCCAGAAAAAGATTTACTCGTAGGATCTTGACTGTCCAGTTCAGCAGCACTGCATCACTTTGTGTTGAGTCTTTACTTTACTCAACACACGTCATGGCACCTTATATGATTAAATGAGAAAAATGCACTTGATTGATAGATGAATAACACAGGTTCTGAGTTTGGTTGACTGAAAACCCCTTAGCTCTTATTGTATGGCCTGCCGCGAGCTTATAATCATCCCAGAAATCACCATTAACATTAACAAAAAATGCATTTACATATCATTAAGAAGCAAAGTAAACATATTAACAGGATGAGTGATGCGGTGCAATATGTTTCTAGGGTGAAGTTTCAGAGGCTTGATTCAAGAAGGATCTGAGAAAACAGTTTAAAATTTGTGCAACAATCCTTTTGACATTTTCACGAGCCATGGCCCATGACAATGCCCTTTAGTCCTCAGACATTCATCAAGTAATTAATAGTTGACTTAGAGGGATTATACTACATGAGCATGCCTTTGTTTTGGTGACCTTGGAGAGGTTGACTAATCTCCCTAATTGAGAAGCTGTAAACACTATTGTTCCCACTCTGTTCCAATGTCAATTTGCTCATGTGTGTTGACGAGTCCTCGCACACCGTCTTCAAGTGTTTGCACCAGGAGTGAAGGTATTATGACAATCTATTTAAATAGAAGCTATTTGGCACCTCGAGACGCTGCTTCCAGTGAAATGCTTAAGATAAGGGAATGGTGCTCATAATATAATGTATTCAAACCAGGAAGGAAAATAACATTGCTTGGAAGTCGCATGTAATATTAAAACCGTGTTTTCAGTGTTCTCTTGTCTGTTGCACTCTGCATACTAGCAGAGAAAACGATACTAAATATTCATACTTTAATAATATTTCTGCATTTTCACAATGTGATGATGGATTTCCCTGTCTATTCCCTCCTTGAAAACCCAGTTTCATACATATTTAATAAGGTGCTCTAAACAATTTTTACATTTTGTCATCTTCAATGATGCATGCCATCAAACTCATAGGCAAAGTGCTTCTTTCCACCCCCATTGTCTGCACCACCACCACTACCACACCCAGTCTGTTGGACTGCCAACTTTCATAGGTCTGTATTTATTATCATCGCCTTCAACCCCAGCTCTAATGGATTGTTGCATTCCCAAAGCACCTACAATAGAGCATGTTCATATGATATATTTGTAAATGAAGACATGAATTTGAATGTCTCTCAAAAACATGTCTATTGAGTGTCGATGCGCCTGGGATAAGTGGAATACATAAATAACAACATCCCTGAGGCTCTTTCAGTGCATGCTCAAGCAAATGTTTCTGTTCATTGATAGCGATAGAAAATTAATATAGATAAGACACAAGTTATGGAAATAAATCCATGCACAAGAGAGAACACTACTGCACAATAACTCCCAGCACATTCAGTGGAGTGAGTTACATTGTATGAATGTACTGTACAATATTTTTTAGGTCTGGAAAAAAAAAAAAAATTGTTTTCTTCACCAACCTCAGCGTGTGAAAATGAGAAATATGCAGCCTTCTATTTGTGCATCCTTATGAATGTGTGCTTAGGCATGATGGCCCTAGACTTTCTCCTGGACCCAAATTAACCTGTGCGGTATCACTGAACAGCCTGTGACAGTCCATTTCATCCTGATGGAGACACTATTACTCTGCTGGAGGGGAACCAGCTGAGAGAAAACATGGAAATTGACACTTAAGCACTTACGCTACAATGACAGTCAGCATTCACCCCACCCCACCCCCCTCCGCCGACCGCCTTCTCTCTCACTGTTAGACACACAAACACAAACACAAACAGAGTTTTGTGCTCCCTCCTGCCGAAAACCCGCAACTAATTATTGTAATTGGAACTCTGCTCCCACATTTCTCGGAAATTTACTTTGGATTTGTCACAAGAAAACAGATAACCTTTGATAAACACTTCAAAATTGTGTAAACACACAGATGAGATTATATTAAGTGGTCAAGAGAATAATTTGGTTGCTTTTTTTTTTACCGCAGCCACAGGCTTTTCAGAGAATTCATAAAAGCAAATTGTCATTAATTTGGATGAGGATGAAAATGTTCAATATAATTCTTGAATCTTAAGTTTGTATCTAATTAAATTAATGAAAAAGCAAGACTAAACCTGCACACTTATCTGTACTAAGACATCTGCTCAAACTCTTCTTATTTTAGACATGAACCAGAACCATGATGCTCATTTATTTATTCTATTCCCAGTAGCTTTATGGCTGAGGGACTATGTGTCACTGTGTATTGTGAACTTTGAGAAAAAACTTTGATTGGCAATAATATTTAACTTTGTTTAATTAATTTCATTTCCTTTAATCAATTTACTGTTTATTTGGGCGGGACGGTGAATGTCAATGAACATTTCTATTACAGAGCAGAAGAAAGTAAACACACCAGATTATAACCAAAAGCTAATTTTCATTTTGTTGTCCCTGTCAATAGGTGCTGCCTAAAAGTAAAGTAAGCAACAGTAACGAAGTGGTAACAGTACTCAACAATGCAATATTATCTTACAACAATAAAAGTTTAAGTACGAGTTAGTTGCCTAGTTGCCCAGTTGGAAGTGCCTAGTTAGATAATATCTCATCATTCACTGATTATGTTTACATTCACAATAGATAAATACATTAAAATTATGTCTATTTGTTGTTGTTTTCTTCACTTTTTTCATTAATATCATAAATTACAGACCATCATCTTTCATGGATGAGTTCTTGTGTTTTTGATAATTCATTATTATTTTGGACTTTCTCTTTTCTTTAGCCCACGATGGCTTGTGATGTTTACCTTGACTGGCATTTGACCTCTACCAAAACACTTGGATATTTTTGATTGCTACTGATTAATTTTTAATATAAGCCTACTGTGATGTATGTTTTCAATAGTTTAACACTGACTCTGTTCCAGCATAATCTCAGGGTCATGTGTTGTTGAGTTTAAACCTTCACACATGCAGTTGCATTACAGTGATTTCAAGATTTATTTTTTATTTTTTTATTTTTTTTCCCCCAACATGAGGGCCAGTGTTGCATTGTGGCTAACTAATTTAAGCTGCCAGCTTCTGCCAAACAAGAGAAGAAGAGGAATACAGAGAGAGTAGCTGGTTTTAGTTGGAGAGGAACGATAAGGCAGGGAGGCAGAATGCAGGACATGTTGGGGACAAAAGAGACTAATGAACAGAGTTTTGCTTCACCCACCACCACAGACTTCAATAATTACTGTTTTAAAACTGAATGACAACCTTGGAGCGCAGGCTGGCCGATGAGACAGATACATGCAGGTCCTGAGGCAAGCTGGCTGAGCTCACCTGCAGCGAGAGCTGCTCAAGAGAAAGAAAAACAGTAATCATAAGCTGGTGAGTTATCTACACAATCACCAATCTGGATGGGGAATATCTTTATCGCAACACAGATAGGGACAGTTAATTGGTTATGAGCCTGCTAGCCTTAGTTAGAGCTGGAGTTAAAATGAACCATTAGCCTAAGTTAACATAGCAGCGTAATAGGAACAATATTGGCAAAACTCAGCTGTACTTTTTCATCTGCTAATTATTAGATGTCAGCATGGTAATATGTAACTAAAATGGTGAATATGGTTTACAATATATCTGATAACATCACAGAGCCACTTGAATGACTGCAGACTCTTAATAGTTTTTTTTTTTCACTTGTTCATTTTCTTGTTTTATGGCAGACAACAAACCAAAGATCAAACAACAGTCCTGTCGAGTGACGTGTCACAGCAACACAAAGTTTGGAGTTCTGCTCTGACTCAGGAAGTATGCACTGTCTGAGAAAAGACAAAAATGGAATGTTACTCTGAAAAGACTTTAACGTTGAAAGGTGCACCCTTGATTTGGCTACCTTAGATTGTTGCTGCTTCGAAATGACTTTGACTGAACTTCAGGATGCATATTTTGTCACGGACTGAGGTTGCACTGAGTGGCAATTGTGTTTCTTAAAGTGTAGTTGTGTTAGGGGGGTTGCTTTAAAACTCTCTTATGACAGTATTTCAACTGTGTTGACATGTCACTTCACTGGGGTTTATGCACATAGTGGTGATCAGTGTTGGGGGTAACGCATTAGAGTACTTGGATTACTTTTTTGATGTAACAACTAACCTAGCGCGTTAGTAAGTTCTAGTTGTTTAGTTACGTTTTCAAAAACATAATCTGTCTTTTTTTTTTCCCAGTACCTTTTTGCCACAAGAAAATAAAAAAATCTGCCACAAATTCACACCATTTCTGTTTCAGTCATACTTTCTGGCAGGCAGGCAGGCACCTTACTGCATGCTGCGGTTGTATCACTGCATGTGTGTACGGCAGCACAGCAAGTGAGGTGGTATAATGACAGAAGGGACAGCGCTCCTAAGCACTCAATGGCATGTTTTATAAACATACAACACGAATAAAGTTTTTAAAAGGAATATTGCTGTCTGTCATTCCTGTTATTAGCCTGCAGAGATACAGATCATGGGTCTTAGAATGTTGCCACTCAGTGTTGGGAGAATCAATACATTTTAGGGAAGATGTGCATCCTGTGGATATTATAAGCAGCATAAGCACAAGGAATGGAAAAGGGGTTTTCGTGGTGATACGTTTAGTTTGTTTAGTGCGGTTTGGTTTACATCTGTTACTGAATGAATGAAGCAAACCGAGGCTTCATTTGGGATGATACACATAGCTGAAATACATCTTTGACTGATAAGGCTGCTTGGTTCAAACAATGAATGAATGACATTAAAGCTCATGCAATAATAAACTAATAATAAAGCCTGTCCATCACCGCAGTAATTAACTGAGATAACGCACTAACTTTTAACCTCGCTCTAACTTTTAACTTCAAAAAAACAAAAAAGGTCACTAATTGCTTTTCCTCCCACCGAAGTGGCTGATTAATTTCACATAAGAGCCTCCTCTCCCAGTTGGAATCATTTCAATCAAAAAGACTCTCTCTCTCTCTCTCTCTCTCTCTCTCTCTCTCTCTCCTTCTATGTCTCTCCTCCCCTCCCAACGAGTACAGTTAACCATTCTGAACATTTCTTGTATTGTGTCCTCAGCCAAACAAATTGACTGTAATATAGTTTAAAGGATTAGTATCATTAGGTACGTCAGATAATGAAACTCGAGCTTATACAGATGGTACTCGGTGCTGCCAGTGCCTTGATGATAAATACTGTAAATAGACCGGGATTAAGAGGACAAGGACTCCACTGAATGTGTGTCTGCTATCCTATAATCAAGTTCAAATTCCATTAACGGAGCACTGTCTTCAGCAAAATTTCTCCCTCATTAAAAGGTTTAGAGACTGCTCCACTTTCCTGCATCTACTCCCACTCGAAAACATGCTCTTGCCTAATTCATTTACGCATGCTTCCTATACACACCAACAGTATAATTGCACTCGTAATGAACGTGCAAAATCAGCAAATAGGGATGGGAATAACATTAGTAACCCGGCAACGCTTGTTGCTTTTTCTAACCTATACACAATCTCTTGGTACATGCATGCATGGACCCCTACAAGCACACACAAACTGATACATCTGCTCTATCAACACAGCTCAGTTTCCTGTTAAGCCGGATTCAGACAGCACTCTCGAGGCCTAAAAGGGTTCCACAGGGATCTCTCTGCCCTCTGTAGTCAGTTCTGCAAAGCCGCAACTCAAGGTCACACCGCTTAGGTCACGTGACTTAAAACACATAAACCCATTACATGTTTATCAACAACAGAAAGAAAACAGGGGGAGCTTTCAAAAAGCAATTACCCATGATATTCTAAAGTTGCATAATGGTATTTATTTTTCATGGAGGGGTTAGAGGGTGATATTAGAGCCAAAAAACGGGAGCAGTTTTGATCGGAGCTGAAATGGATAAATGGGAGTGAGTATGAAGAGATGGATAAACAGTCCAAGCCTTGAAGTAAATATGTTTCAAAGAGAGGAGTGAATTATTCCCCGACATTAGAGTCAGAAAGTGAAGATCAGCACATAGTGTGCCTCAGCTGTGAAAGTTTAAATTCTGAAAGGTGCATTTTTGATGCTGCATAAACACTGTTTGGAAAGGTTAGCACAGCATGTTTTATAATGTACCAAGAGGTAATTCTGAGTCTGCAGCCACAGTAGCGGCTCCGTGATGCAATCAGCATGCTATGCTCATGATTACAATTTTAACACAGGAATAATGCTCTCCATGTTCATCTTAGTTTAATATTTGGTAATTAGCACTAAACACAAATTATAGCTAATTAGTGTGTAATAAGCTTTGCAAGCCCTGCATCATAAAACAAGAAATTAGTTAAATAATACTTCCTGAAGATGTCGCTAGATTAAGTTCAAGGGATCAACAAGAATAATCAAATTGAACATAATTGTGTGGACCAGTTTTCATGGCAATTCATCCAGTAGCTGTGGAGGCATTTGGATCAAACCACAGAAGTGAAACTCACGTTGGTGCTTATTTTTAATACATTTTCTGCAAAACATGAATTGAAAACATTGTGAATTCCATTCATATTCGTCCCAGATGTCATAATAATCCATCCAATTGTGTCATTGCACTAAAAAAAAAACAAAAGAGACAAACTCATTCGGTCTTTAAGTCTGATGTAACACCCTTTCAAAATACCATATCCAGGTCCAAGCCCCTTCTTCTCAATATGCTGCAGGTCACGTGTAGTTTAAACAGAACTGAGTGAAAAAATAACAAACTTTCATTCTGTCATTCTTCTAGTGTTGAAAGGCAAAAGGACATGGCTACAGTTGATTAAGTAAGTTAAGTGAATTAAGAAAAAGTTTTGGCTTTTACGAGTGGGTGCTAA
>JAPZDX010000022.1:10453572-10470749 GCA_029783625.1 Naso annulatus
GTTCAGACTATTTTATAGGAATTATTACAAACAATGAATTCAATCATGACAGTAAAGAAAATTGCTCAGAACACCCTGAGGGTCACAACGGGACAATTTTTTTTTTTTTTAACTACTTTTGCTTTTCTCAAGATACTTTTGCATAGCCCCTAAATAACATTTGTGTTGGCTCACATTATGTTTTGTGTTCCAATGTCATATTTTTTGCATTCCCCGGGATCCATAGAAGCAGTTAGAGTGTTGGCTCAGTAATAATATACTGCAAGTTTAAGAAAATGCTCTTTCGAGATAGAAAGGAGAGATGTGACACTTTACAATATGCATTACCCTTCATCGCTTCTTTTGGAAGGCCGAACTCCGACAGTTTGCAGCCGCTGGCTGTGAGCACATCTGCGCTGTCTGGCTGTGCTGGAAGATGCTGTGACCGTGGATATGGTTATTGCTCGAGCAACAGCTGAATTTGTGGTTGGATACGACTGCAGTAGCTGTACTGAGACTGCTGTTTGCTAAACATTAGCCACCAGAGACTATGCTCAGATATGGCACGTGGAGTTCAGGAATATAGTTGCATCACTAACCCTGATCACAACTGTGTCAGTTCACTGCACAGACACACAATCTCTGCATGTGTTACGCTCATAATACGAAAATGTGTCACAGCCATAATCAGAACAAACAAAGCTTGGTTACAGCCGCAATCATAGCAACAGCAATGCTTGTTGTTCCATCCCATGCCAGCAGTCATTTTCTCAGTTGCCGCCTTTCTCCATCAGCTCCAGAGAGGGAGATAAGATAAATAGTCGCACTAGTTATCTGTCTGTCGTGATACAGACTTCCATCCAAGACAACCAAAACTCAGGGTTAGGCTGCTTGCAGTGGCCACAACCAACCTGGTCTAGTACTTGAGAGTATGATATTACAGCTCAGCTTTTATGGATTAGAGGAAAAGTAAAACTTATGCAAGGGTACACAAAAATGATTGTGCCATCCATCCATCCATCCATTATCTGTAATTAATTATCCTTTGTGCAGGGTCGCTTGGCACTGATCCCAGCTGACATACGATGAGTGGTGGGGTACCCTGGATAGGCTGATAGTGCATCTTGGGGCTAAAATGAGTATTAAGGGAACACAAATGTACTGCTAAGTCGCGTAATGCAAAATAATTTTGAAAGTTATTTCCCACCACGACCTAGGGGCACACTGAGCAAACATGGATTGGAGAGTGATTATTAACACCACCAAGCTTGAGGGGTCTAAGTTGCGTTTGTGAAAAAAATCTATAAAACACTAGATGCAAATAATTTGGAGGTTGCTCATCAAAGCACAGCTCTACGGTGCCTCCTGTGGTCAAAAAGAGGAAAACAGGCCAGCGAGCTGTAGACTGTCACAGAGAGGCTCTTCAGCATCAGTGTACATGATGTGATTGTTTTCTTTTTTTGAACAGGAGACCTTGATGTTGCCACAACTAGCACAAAGAGACTCAGTAGAGACTAAAATCCATTATTAATGACTAACTTAATGAACAAATTATTTACTGGTTATTTTCTTCCTTTTTAGCTTGGGATAAGCACCGCTTAACCTGCTTAAAGGGAGAAGACTTACAGATAATGGATTTAAATAAAACCAGTGGGTGGATAGCTTTACAAGTTGTAATCTTGGATCACAAAGAAATTAACACAAATTTGAATTAATTCATTAACGTTCCATGGTTAATTTTTAAAAATATTTCTCAGGCTAACTTTTAAAGTTAGCAACCCACGAAGCTGAACACTTCCAGCTTTAGAAAAGCAGAGTGGATCACAAGCAGCAATGGAAGATGAGCCAGTTCAAATGCGGCACTTCAAATTATGAAGAGAAGTGAGGGCTTGTGAATGAGACAGATAGAGTGACAGCCAAAGTAAAATCTGTCTTAGGTGAGACTGCTGTCAGATCACAGGCCTTCTCTACTGTATGTCAGTGCGACAAGATGCTCTTCTCTCTGCTGAAAGATCAAAAGAGAATATGGGGTTTTCTGAAGAGAGAGAACTTTTCCTTTTGCTCTGCCCCCTCTCTATTATGTAACAAAGCGAGGAAGTTTTCCAAAGAGATAAGAAGTGCTCTGTCAGAGAACACCAGGGGCATCGGCCACGGGAGTGGCAACAAGAGGGAGCCCATTTACAGACCTGAAGTACCATATGACTAAGACACATAATTAATTGCACCAAGACAAAAGAACCAAACCTCTAAGGACACCTTTCTCGTCATGCTCTGGTTGGTGTATTTCACCGGTTTGATATTTTTAGCTTACTTTATGCACAAGAGCTATTACTTCTATATCAAAATGCTACAGCTGCCCTACATGTCAAATGTGAACAGGTTCACACGCTATTTTTTATCAACTGTCAACAGAACTTGATGTGGCTAATTCACATCTGTCTCACCAAGTGATTACAAATTACTTCACATTAATTCATCTAAATGTCAAAGTAACAAAATAATAAAACGTAGGCACACACAAAGTCAACAGACAATAAAAAACATACGTGAAGATAATGTGTACCCACAAAGCTCAAGTTATTGTGCTGTTATGATAAATGGAATATTTTGAGTCAAAGGAACTAATAAAACTGCTGGTGTCTTTTTTAATTTGTTTTTGGCAAAAAGTAAACATCCACAAAGCCTCTAACCCCACCCATTTTCCCCCATTCTTTCATGGGGCCCGAAATCCCTGGAGGCACCCCTGCTTCCAGGAAAACTAGTGCAAACTCCCACCAAAGTGTGTAGCAGCAGATACACACTCTCTCATTCTGCAGTCAGGTTAGCAATTATAAATACACAAAGTCTGGTTAGATTTAGAAAAGTAAGCTTGCTGAGAGAGCTGACGAAGGAAAGAGGTGACAGCTGCAGTTTGGTTAAGGCACAAAAACCGTCTTCCGCCTCCCTAAGTTGTTTGGTCAACTCCAGAAGCTGCTGATGTAGGTCATGGTTTTGCTGCCTGCAGGTTTGGTTCTCCTCCTGCTGTGTTTGAATTTTCTCTTCCAGATGATCTTTCTTGGAGATTTTCTTGGAGGTCCTGAACCTTCTGTTGCCGCACCTTAGTTTGCTTGCACAAGATCTTGTTTTCATTCGGTGTTTTCTTGTGTTCATTCTCCAATACTCTTTACAGTCCTTAAATTGCCTGCTCATCTTCAGAATTCCTCGCTCAAGACTGCAGTTTTCTTGGACTATATGTCGTAGTTTCAAGGCTCTTTGATTCCAGATTTTACTGTTCAAGCTGAGCACACACTTAATGCTTCTCATGTAAGTATTGACTATAAAGCTTTCTCTGGATCCCATTAATTAGTGTAATTCAAATGGCATTACATTGTTCAATGCCTTCTGTTTCCCCTGTAATTCAGGAAATGTTTTCAAAGACACAAGAAAAAATGTGGTAAAGACAACAAATTATTATTAAATATGGAGGTTAGCAGTTGATAATAAGGAACTGTGTTGGTATAGTAATCTATGCTAGGGTTTGTTTGTTTGTTTGTTGTACAGCCTGTGGTTCAAGAAAGATTGGTTATAAACTGTAATCCACCTCTGGCATTACATGTTACTGAATGTGTGGGTGCACAGAGTTAATAGATACATTGCAATCTTTTGCAAATCCTTCTCAGTAAGGATATCAATACATGTTCCAATTTAATATGTACTGAGTGTCAACTGCTTTGGTAGCTGTTGTTTATGCAGTATGCATCTTCTTGTTTGTAATATTAGTGGTGCTACACTCAGAATAGACACGTGGGCAGAAGTCAAATTACATTTTTTTATTTCACATCTTCAGTGTAGCAGAAATATTCCACATAATAAGGTTCATGGTACATTAATTATGGGTTTTTGTATCCACCCAGACTTATATTAATGTTACTTTATGGTAGCTGGTACATCTTTTAAGGCAGCTGGAAGTACTGTATCTCCCTCTCTAATTGTAATTCATATTCAAATCAGCTATATTGGCATGAATGTTAAAGTTATACTGTTGCCACAGCTAAATGCATTACAGTTCCATTTTCCACAAGAATGATTGTGGTTGATACAAGAAAATTAAACAATCGCAAGAGAAGCAATACAATTTAAATATACACAAATTAAGTAGAAATATTTAGTATAGAGCTTGTTTCTCTTCATTTAAGACAAAAATCTACATATTTTGCACTTAATGCTGCACACTGACTTGTCTCCCCACACGGGAGAATCAGGGAGATCAGTAAATCCAGGATAAATGTGATTTATTTTTTCAGAGAAAATGTCTCTTAAATCTTTGTATTTCTCACAATAAATAAGAAGTGACATTCTGTCTCAACCTCACTTAGATGACAGAGTGAACACAGCTTGTCCTCTCTATGCAGTCTGTCCTGCCTGTGACAACTGTGTCCTCTCAGTCTGTACATTGTCACTGTTTTTCTTAGTTTAATATCAGTTACAGTGCTTGCACTCTCTCTCTCTCTCTCTCTCTCTCTCTCTCTCTCGCTCTCTCTCTCTCTCTCACCAAGTTGAGAGTGTGAATTCAAAAGCTGCTGTATAATTCATGTCCTGTTTTAAAACACTGCAGAAATCTTTATCATGACCACACATTCATAAAATGTTTTCGCCGTATCTCACACATGCATTAAAACATATTGAGGCTTGACATTTAATAAGAGTTTAGGTATTCTTTTATGTGGGGGAGCACAAAAGCCTCAAAGTGAAATCATTGAAGGGAGAAATTCATGAGGGGGGATTTGTATGGTGGGATTATTTTTCTTCAACTTGCATTAGGAAGAGAAAATTACACTACTTGTCTTTTTGGGTGAGCAGGGACATACCTTTTAATAAATATGCAGAAGCATTAAATGTTTCCTCATGGGAAATGCTGCCTTTTCTTACCTCCACTATAACACAACAGGACCCCACCCTTGTCATTTCCAGAGAAAAACAAAGTATCCTAAAGGCAATTAAACACAGTCTCCTCAGCCCCACCTGTCCATAAACATTGCAGACTGCATGCACCATACTACATTGATATGCAAATTGGAGCTAAGGCTGTGATCACAGCACTTTACTGATCCAGTTATTAAATTAATTTCCCCAAAACAACTGGCAGGAGCTGCTGAGGTAGTCAATGGGTTTTCCCTTTATCGGCACATATTAATGAGCCTGTATCAGTTTTGCACTCATTACAGCAAAAAGATGGAGGGGACAATGCATGCTGGCACCACCACCTCTGTGGCAGGCCACCCCACTCTGCAGTCACAGCTATTTACAGGATCGTCCATCACCAGAGCAGCCCAGGATGCAGAGGGACCAGGATCTCCATATCATCTTACTGCCCTCATCTCACAAGCTCAGGCTCATCTGTTTGACACTCTATGCACAGTTACGCACTGGAATGGCATGATCAAGTTGTTGCAGTGGCGGCAACAGGTGATGTCACACAGCAGCCAAAATGCTGCAGTCTCTGAGGGACAACACTGTCAAACCACTGAAGACTAGCGTGAGCAACAGACTGCAGTTAGGGCGTGAATTACACTCATACATACTGCGTACAGTAGGTTAGAACAGTATGTGAGTGGAAAATGATACCCACAAGAAGGAAAGCCCACTGGTCGGGCAGTGACACTTTGAAATAGATTTAAAATACAGGCTACTGTAATCTTTTGTTGTCTCTACTGACAAATGCTTACACACACACAAAATCATTTATCATCAGACCAACTTTGCACAACATGAATCCAATGGTCCAAGGTTTCAATGGTCAAATCATCAAAGTGGAGAGGAAAACAGGTGAAATGACGGCTTCTTCCTGGGTTCCTGGGTTCAATTGTTTGTTTTACTTGCCTTCTGTTATTTGTTTCTGAAGTGACCTTGAGCGGAGACTAGAGTAGGGGGACATTAGAAAACCAGCAAGCATCGTAATGGCAATTACGAGGAAATCACAGGGCCACAGGGAGCAATTATGTGCTTTGCGTTGACAATTCTGCATTGGAGAGCAACGGAGAAAAAAGATGAAGAAGAGACAGACTGCAAAAATTGAGCTACAGGCAAGTAGGAGAAAGTGAAGCAAGAGAGCAGGATGGGGAGAGGAGACAAAGATAGAAAAGGGTATAATATCGACAGAGGTGGCAAATGAGGGGTTCAGCAGTCATGTTTATGAGAAGATAAGAGGAGAACAGGAAATAAGAGGAATTTCAGGGGCAGAGAAGTGGACTTGTAAGTGTAATTGAGTGAACACAAGTGAGAAAGGAGTGGAGGAACAAAATGGGCAATAGTGCTTCTCTGGTTTCCAGAGTGTACATTTTCTGCCACTGTGATAACTTGGATTTCTAATACAGCGTCTTGGTCCTCTGAGGCATAAATTTCAAATGGCTCTGCGTCCGCACTGTAGCTGCCTACACTCCCAGATGTGAACGGTGACGAGCTGGCTTGGCGACACAGCTTCCCTGAGTCTGGAGCACGGCTGATAAGAGTGAGGTGGAGGAGGTCACTGAGCTCACTGTATTGAGACATAACCGGCGGTCAATTCAATTTCCTTAAGGACACAGGAGTCCAAACTGCAATCAGAACATTTCATATCACAGTCAGGCTGGTCTTGCCCTTTTCCCTATCTCATCGGAGGAGAAAGGGACAAGGGTGGAGGAATGAGTGAGAGAGAGCATTAAAAAAGAGAGGGAGAGTGTCAAGCGGTGGGTGTCTGTGGAGATGGGAATTTTGGAGGTTACTGCAATGGCCCAGAAAGTCTTAATTTCCTGACAGTGTTATTGTAACCAGTGATTAAAAATCATCTGATCTCAAGAGGGAACGAAGGGAGAAACATCAGAGAACACATTCGAAAACAGATTCAGTAAAACTTCTGCGCTCAGACAAACAGGCTAAAACTGTTGGGATGTCGGGCTCTGTGAAAGAGAAGAATCAGCCTCTCCCCAGCGCTTCAATTATTCATATCAGTGTGTGCTTGACATTCTGAAGAGAGCAGTACACATACAGGCCACCCAGTGGATCAAACACCCACCGACTGCAACAGAGGAACTAGCGAAAGAAGACGCTGTACCACTCTGATGCACAGCAGAGTGGGGGATGAATGGGAGAAGCTGAAGGAAGGAGAAAGTGTACAAAACAGTGATCTAAAATTGATTTTAGGACGCCTCTGGACACCCACGGACTTTGAACAAAATAAAAGATTTAAAGTTTGCATCTTCTGCCTACTTGGAGCAAACATAGTCGTGACGTGGTCTTGTTTTGCAACTAATTTTAGATTAACTTCCCTTGAATTCTTGATGCAGGCGACTGGTCATGCAAAGTTCAAAAGTTCTGCGCTCATTTCATCCCTTTAATGATCCTTCAGATGGGATTACTATTAAGCTTGCTACTACGACTTAATTAAGCCAAAGCTTTAGCAACAGTAGTGTACACTGAGAGCAACATGATTTGAATCAGGAGAGATGTCGTTAAAACTGGGGTAGGCAGTTTATCTTCGAATAGAATAGAATAGATTTTATTGTCATTGTACAGGAGATACAACGAAATTCAATGCGCTCACGTGCTGGGCTCAGTAAAAAAATACTCTAAAAACAATAGGTCACAATAAATATACATATTACATTCTTATCCATCCTGTCACATTCATGGAGTCCTTCACCATATCATTCACTCAGTGCCATTGTATGCCTTTAAAACTGAATAAAAATAGAATATAAAGTGCGCTGCATGAGGTACAGTATATAAGTGCATTGCATAAAAAGAAAGAGTGCATTGCATGGATACAGTGCAGGTATTGACAGATGTTAGTGGTTTATTTTCAGGTGAGAGTTGAGTATGGTGATAGCTTTGGGATAGAAACTGTTCATGAATCTTGTGGTGCGAGTTCTGATGGATCTGTAACGTTTTCCAGAGGGCAACCGTACAAACAGATGATTAGCAGGATGGAATGAGTCTTTAAGAATGTTCTGCGTTTTCTGCAAACACCGAGAGTTGAAGATGGAATCCAGGCTAGGTAGCTGTTGGTTAGTGATGTTTTGTGCAGTTTTTATGATCTTTTATAGTGCCTCCCTGTCTGCAGCAGAACTGCTAAATAGGTATGAAAAAATGATCGCAGGTGGACAAGTGTAGAAAAACAGTGAGTTAATTTGCACAACGCAGACAATATTTAAGTGTACTGGAGCAGAAATATATCTATAATGTCTGGATTAAAAATTTAATAATGAGTAACAGGAATATAGTGCAGTATTATATGAACATCTTTAAAAAAAATGTATTCTATCAATTACACAAAAGAAATATAAAGTTTAGCTCATTCTTAAGTCATTTTATTTGCTCTGATGATTTCTTCCAATAAGAATTATAAGAATATTATAAAGTGCTTGTGAGTGATGGGCCAATTAACAGCAGTACTTTGAGATAAGAAAGAATTTTATTTATGTATTCCCTTTATTTATTAATTTGGAAATCTGAAATCCTGTACCATTTATTACTACTGTTGATTTCCCCCAAGACGCAAACATAATAAATAAACTGTTAGAATAAAATCTCATTAAATAAAACCAAAGAGAGTCAAGTGTGTCGTAAAGTGGTTGATGTTTATCTGCTTAGTCTGTACCCTTTGATGGGGAAGTTGATGAGTATATGAGCTATTGATTTTGTGATTTCAACAGAGCATAAAGCAATCGAAGTGTGTCCTTTTACCTTGTCAGATGTCACGTAAACAGAGTACCTTTTCTCGTACAGTTTGTCTGTCCTTCTCAAGAGGTAATGTCACAGAGACTGATCCTTTAACGTTGATCAATTGTGCCATCTGACACCATCATGAGAACAATTAACTCCTGTTTCAGCCCTGGAAGGCGACATGAGGGGAAAGGGACTGCCATGGACAAATAGGCTTTATGTCCTCGTTGGTTTGTGTGCCAACATATACAGTCTCAGTCATGTTCTGCATCCCTCTATGGAAAGTGTGTGCCTCTGTGTTTCCAGTTTTCTATTCCCCCCTCTAGAGTAGCTCTCAAACTTCTCTAGGAGCTCTTTTGTTTTGTGACCTAGAATAATTTAGTGGACTATTTTGCGGGTTTATCGAGCAAAATTTATCCTGTTCTAAGGCTACAACTAACCTGGTGTGGTGTTTTATTCAGCTCACAACACACTGCAGGGACCATAGAGGGCTTTTGCAGCGTAGTGTGGCCATAATTTTGATATAGGCTTATGCAGAATTATTTCCTGACCCAGTTTAATCTCCCTATGAGTCATCTTTGGGTTTCTACCCAAATGCTCTCTAGCATGTTAATTTTGCATGCAGATTGTGATGGCAGCCAATTGTCTGTGGCACATGTATTACTGTTTTTATATTACACCAAATGATGACACTAGATAGCATCAAAATAAAAGCCAGATGTCCTTCAGAGGTGTGTTAATAGGAAGAAAACAAAGAAAAATCATAGAATAACGGACAGAGAGACTGTTGCTCTCTTTTATTATATGATGAAGTACCACATCTCCACAAATGTATCCAATCTTTCACGCACCATTATTTCCTAATACTTTCTTCAGTGTGAGCTTGGATGGACACATTTCTCCTTTGCGTGGCATCCTCCCATAATCATCTTACGCTCTCCGACTCTCTCCCATGCACATGGCAATGTTTATGCAGAGGGGTCTGGAATATAGGAGAACCACAACTGATGGAGAGACAAAACAAGAGAGAGAGAAAGAGAGAGAGAGAGAGAGGGTGAGCTTACTCTTCCAGGCCATCTCTGCCAAGACAAAACAAACCCGCAGAGTGAAAATCAGCTTATCAGTGCGATAGCAGACAAATAAAAGGAGACTGTCAAGAAATTATCGCGTTGGTATTCAAGCCATGACTTGCTGTGTCTTGTCACAATAAAACAGAGGGAATGCAAGCGGAGGCTCAGAGAGTGCAAGGCAGAAACAGGGAGAGAGAGAGCTGTTGATCTGTTTAGCCTGCTTGCTTCAAGCCACTGCGGTGCATCTCCTCTGAAACGGCTGTATTTGAAATCAGCTTTATAGAGTTGAAGACACTGCAGAGCACAGTGTGCCCAGGCGTGCCTGTCAGACCCGGGAAGAGTAGACTTCACGGATGAAATGTGATTGCTTACATACACAGCTACACACCAAACATTAATCACAGACAGCGGTCTCTTTTCAAAAATACTAAAACACCAGTGGAGGTTTAGAAACAGGTGCAGAGCTGCATTGGATGGCAGAGGGCAGGACAGAGAGCGGAGTAGGGTGAAGAGTGGGTGTAACCTGGAGAAAACAAGGTGCAGGCTATATGTAGTTTACGGTACAAGAACACTTTATTTTACCTTGTGCGGAGAAAGAGTGCAGTGGAGAGATTGTGAGCGCTTGAAGTGAGTGTTTCTTGCAATTTTAATGCAAAGCACGGCTCTACTGCAACCTGTCTGAGACAGCAGGGACTCTCTCAAGTGGCGCTGACAGGGACCGTCTGTGAACCTGCCTGCGGATCATCGTAAACCCTGCACCTGCTCACGACTGTATCACGGTGCCCCAACGCTTTATATGCACATTGCATACAGCTCAACACATGCTGAATATATGCATCATTATGGACACAATTTATCATACGTCTTGGGGTATTGATTATGTGCTCAGTAATAAGGCAGTGGAACATGCTTATTGAATATGGATAAAACATGGATCTGCATTAATTTGTCCACACATCTAATTACTGATGAGTGCGGGGACAAATAATCACAAAGGAACTAACAACTTTAATTAAACTAGACTTGCAGAAACGTAAAAACTCAGGAGATGAAGGGCAAAGTAAGCAGACCTGCCAAGTCAATGACATCTTTGGATGAGAAATGTGCACACCCTAACACTTTCCGTTGTTTGATACAGACTTTTTGCTGCTTTTCACTCTAATCGACTTTCATGGCAGAAGTAGTTTGTAATTAATGGTGGTTTTGTAACTCATCTATATCCCTGAACCTTGACGAGACCGATCGATAGCTCTGCCTGTGGCCCGCTCTGTGTGCTCTATCTCTCTCTCTGGCACTCTCTGGCTTTCACTGCAGCAGAACCCGGAGTTCCCTCACAGGTGGCCATGTCACATTCACATAAGAAATGAAGGCCCGGGAGTCATAGTCAGGGTTTTAGCTTGTCAATTTTGAATATGTGCAACAGAAAGAGTGTTTAGGAGAGGGAGACAACAAGCCATTTTGCTGCTTGTTTTTTGGATTTTTTTAGCAGCAAAATACAACTGACATATTATCACCTCATTCAAGTGACACGTGAGCGAAAAAATTGTCTATGCAATTGGGCAGATACAGAGCCACATAACAACTAATGTGGAGTCATGTTCTTGGCCAAAAATAGAATTTAAGTTAACCTCCTTGTATCAAAAGTTTGGTCTCCACCAACTCCAAAGGGAAATTTAGCGACTAAATCCTCAGCTATATTCACCAGCAGGTGCTAGCTTTTCTTCTGAAACAAGGGTTAAATGCTGTTTAGAGCTGACGCAAAACTGATGGTAAAGAGGTGATTATTCCCTGTGGGCCAAGTGAGGCATTTAACACCAAACATTTTTGTTAGTTATTAATGTTTTTTTTTTTTCCATTATTGATATGAAAATATTTAGTACAGCTTTAAAATGTTTGCTAGGATTTAAGTCTTGGTTGATTTAAATAAATCTGTGGTTACCATTGGCAACCACCTTTCCCAGAAATTCATTGAAAGTAAACAGGATAAAAAACACTGAATAGTGTAGTCTGTCATGAATACTGTTTAAAAAAAATAAATTTGTGTGTAATTTACAGAAAATCGTACTAAAATTTGACGATTGTTTCAAATTAAAGCCTATTTTCAAGTTTTGGGAAGTACTACTGCATATATGATAAAAAAAAATATGCGAATCTCACAATACAGGCAACGAGAATCACATGTGGCATCCGTTGCATGCGTCGCGTAATCGCGTGAGTTGGAAATATTGAACTTTTCAATTAATGTGACGTGTCGCAACAGCTAACCAGTGTTGAAATTCTCCCGACATCACTGATGTCCTGGCGGCACTAATGTTCCGATGTGTGTACGCTGAATCAGACATGAAGGTCAAAACAACTTTGGCTGTGTGACACAGTGCAGCAGTTTTGGTTATATCAGCCGTAGTTAATGACAGAAAATTCATCCTCCCTCCTCTAAATGGGTTAATATGAACTGGCTGTGCGTAGTCCTTTCAAACATGTGAATGACACGAGACAATTATGATTCAGTGGAGATACGAAATATGTTACTGGCATTACTCGCAAATAAATCGCGATCATCACTTCCTGTCTGAACACACCTTAAGGATAAGTACTTTCACAGAGACATTCAGAACAACAAGTAAGCTGCATTTAAATATCATAAACTAACATTTTAAAAATTGTGCCAGCAGTGTGCACTGGACTGCTTTCTGTTTTTCCTGCCATGAAGAGATATTTACTGTTGCATCCCTCTGCTCATTGTATTGCTGCTCTTCATACAGGTCTCCCAAACCCCCAGCTCACTCCCTCAGCAGGCAGTAAGCTCAGGTCTTTATTTGATTTTATGTCTCTTTCAGACAAGTGTCTTTCAATCATTCCCTGTAGGGTCATACCCCTGAGTTGTTCACATAAAGAACGCTTTACCACCAAACTTATGCTTCAGTAGAAAAAAGAAAAAAATCTACTACAGAAAAAAAAAAAAAAAAAGAAATGAGAGGGCAGGATGGGGAGAGGAGGAAAGAAAGAGAGATGGGGGTTAATGATAGACACTAACTACATTTTTCCTGAAAGGTCACTTCACAGACAGATGGCAGCCCTGTGCTGTTCTGCTAATGTTCCCCATCATAATAGGTCCTGATTTTCATCTTCCATTTCCTTTATCTTGGGAGTTACCCATTCATTTTGCAGAGGGAAACTTTCCCCTTGCCTGGACACAATATCGATCATGTCAGTGTCACAACCAAACAATATAGGCAGCACCGGTGTTAATAACAGCCTTATCAGATAAAATGAAATATAAACCAACTGTGACCAACTCTTATGCTTCAATCTCCAACATGAAATGACACGAACAGGTGCACAGAGATGACACAAACAAATTACAAGAGATGGAATGTGTGACAGGAAGTGCTATCACCTTGTGTTAGGCCTGAGAGGAGTGGCACTGTATTCAGTTGTGTCAGCACTCTTATGGCTAACACACAGACACACACAAACACACACACACACACTTTAGATGTTGGCTGAGGAGTCTGACGAGCAGGATGAGGTTGCTGTAAAAGCAATTTCCTCATGAGAGAAAGGTCTCATAATTCTTGTGAGACAAAGCATCTGGGATGATTTGGGACAGATGGTGAAATCTGTATGAAATTCTGCAATGTCCTCATTCACTGCAATTGTGTTCTTGGTAACCTTTCTCTTGAAAGTTTCTCTGATGTATTTCCCCTGTTTTTGAGGGACTTCACATTAATCATGGTTGACAAGCAGCAAGGCTTTCCTGTTGAAGGCACTGTTTCAAACGTGGAGTGTGCCTACAGGCATAATGTATTGCGCTGGCAATAATACACGTAGTCATCTCGTACACAGAGCTTTCTTGATCACTTATCACTGATGAACATATGTTCAAATGCACAACATTTTCTGCTAGATATCCATCAAGAGGGGAAAAAAAGAAACATTTTGTGCTGTGTTTGCATCTCCTCACTGCAACATACTTTCAAAGCCTTAAAAAAAGAGGCTTATTCTGCAGTAAGGAGAAAATATCAAGCCGAGCAAAAGACATAAAGAAGAGCTCGACTCTGCTATTATGTCCACCATGGGAACGGTTGGCCTGGCTGAGGCATGACTCGCTGATTTCAAAACATGGTTGTAGCAGGTGAAATACTAGAGCAGAGGCAGGGATGAGCCTCTGGGGTGGTCGTCTTTACGCTCCTCTTTCTCTCCATATCCCTCTCTCTTACTCCTGCTTTCTCGGTTTAGGTTGCAAAACTTAACACAAACAAACTTGTAGCACTGTTTCTTTGCTAATTCTCCAGCTGTACCTTTGGTGTTGAAAATATGAAGCGATATTACTGTAATCAATCATCTTTACCGAGTTATTTTCTAATAATATTCTGTAGAAATTTGAACAAATATGATAAATATCAGTGTTCTTCTATACAGTGCTGCCCAGTAGTTTGCAGTAAATTTACAGTTGAATGTGCGATACAGCTGTTTACTATGTCAATCAGATGAACACGTAGACACAGCACCAGCTCATAGAAAACTTGGAGGAACTTCTCGTTTAAGTTTTACTTTGTGATGGAAGCTATTTAAAATGTAGTGAAGTACAGTTACTTCCAACAATATGTACTTAAGTAAAAGTAAAATTACTGACTTTAAAAAATACTTTGAAAAAATACAAGTAAAGGAGAAAAATACCCAGTTACAGTAACTTAAGTAAATGTAATTTGTTACTTTCCAACCCTAGGGTTTTTGAATTAGTAAATATTAAATGACCAGCACGGAGGAAATAAATAACTTCTATGGTAATCTTATAAATATTCAGCACTAAGGACAGTGACACGCTCCACTTTGTATGCAGAATCTTGCATTTTCCTGAGAAAAAGATAACAGAATTACAAAGCAAATAATTAAATGGCTTGAGTCTTACGTAACATAGTTCATTGCGTTAATGTAAATTAAATGAATAACAACTTATCTAACCTCACAAACCTGTTTACCAAGCTGGTCTCTCGTGTAAACAGTGTGGCAATAGTGGATCATAATCAAAAGCTGCTTCACTCCACCGTCGTTGTCAAGCATTTTGGCCAAGTTGATAAAGAAACAATTTACCTGAACTGAGATGATAAATCAAAGTGTAATTTGCACATTCACTTGCCAGTTCTACTCCTGTTAACACATATGGAGAAAAGAAAAGTGAATGCAAAGTAGAAGAAAAGTAAAATAAACAGAGAGCTCAAGCTACAGCACCATTTCCACTTGCATGTAATGTGTGTATGCAATGACATCACTGATCTCAGAATGCTGAAAGCAACGTAAAGGACAGCTTGACAAGCACACTCTTCTACCCATTTAAAGATCACAGCATTGTCCACAATGAGCATGTGCAAACTCCCAGAAAATTTTGTTCCCCTCTCTGCTTGACCAGCCCGAGCCTTTGTCAACTGGAGACAGTCCAGCCAACAAAAAATGTGACATGATGGGAAGCATCAGCTGGAAGTCAACCCAGATTCCAGAGACAATAGGCTACTGCGGCCAAGAGATGGCAGAGAATTAGAAGATGAGTGCAAATAGGCAATATCAGAACCTTTATGGGGCAGAGCGTTGTTCCAAGATGTAAACAGAAATATCACTTTCACTTCTGTCATCTTATTGCTGTTCATTTTTTTGTCCTGATGCCACATCACTGCTGTAGCCATTGAATGCAAATTTGATCAGAGATACCACATTATTTAACTTATAACTTGGATGAACATGAACAACAATGAGTGAGTAAAGTAAAATATTATATGTGTAGATAGATAGATAGATAGATAGATAGATAGATAGATAGATAGATAGATACGTCTAAGTAAAGTAGGCCCAATACTGGGAACAAAAACTCCACAAACAGACAGGCACAGAGGAGAGATATGCCATCAGTGGCAGTAGAATGAAGGTCACACACAGCACAATGGTATAAACTCGCCTGAGAGAAAGAAGAAATATGGTTTTTGATCCCCAACCATCAGCTCAACCACAACCTTCCGCCCCTCTGCCATTCTCCATTTATCTTCCCTTGTGTTACTGTGTTCTTCAACAACCCCTGTGTTGTGCGAAGCAAAACAACAACCATTATGAGGAATGAAATACTCTTTGCCAAGAGGGAAATTTAAGGATTTTGTATGCAGCTGGTGTGCAGCTTGAGCATTTGTGTAAGATTTTCCTTTTTATGGTAGAAAATATACTTAGTGGATTAATCCAAAGCAGCTGGAGCATTTGTGGTATAGCAGCATTTTTTTTATTTGATGAATCTTCTATTTGTTTCATCAGAGTGACAACAATGCATGTCTTTGTTTTGACATCACATACAAATTATCACTTTGTTGTAACAGTTGCCTATTTATATATCCGGCACACATATAAACAACTTCAATTCTGAGTTGTGTTTGCTGTCATCATGATCTTCTTTTAGCTCTTATTTGGTCCCCACCAACTCCTGAGGGAAATATCTGGCCTGCTTGCTCGTCAATGTTCCACTTTGTTCACCAGCAAGTCTCAAACTCTCTGAGCCTGGCACAAAGGAGGCGCACAGTGCAGCACAAGTGTCACTGCTGTTTCCCAACCAATGCAGTGGTCATTTTCACGCCCAGCACCCACTTTGTCTAAATAGCAAATTTTACGTGCGCTTATATGTATGCAATGGGAGTGTTGGTCTAAGAGGAGGTGTGGTCAGGCGCATTGTTGGTGCATTTCTATCTTATGGCACCAGCAAGCATTTGCACTACTAACCAATAAAATCCCGTCTCAAGTCTGATACAAAGTTGTCTTGATATTTCCAGGGTACATTTTCTGGATATGTGTATACAGGCTTTTGTTAAAAGGAGCATACATTCTGCTGTTAACACATGGGGACGTGGAGCAAGACTCCTCAAAATAAGTTAAATAGCCTTTCAGTGCACAACTGTACACCGTGAAGCTTCTGCTTTCCTCATCTTCTGACATCAGTGTACTTCTTTTCTCTTTGTATAACTGTTCTGGTGACGCCAGACTATAAGGATACTCTTTTCCTACGCCTGCTTCACCTTGGGGAGCTTCCTTAAATGATTGATCTTGATCCCCTCATGTGCTTTTACTTCTGTGACAGATTGTCTCGGTCATCTAGATAGTAATGTTCATTGTCCAAGCACACCTGGCTGAGGATGAGAGGGGGATGAGAGACAAGACACTGATTGGTTTATTCTTTGTTATGCCCAAAACACACCTATGATTAAGGGACTAAATCTGACCCTTTGTGCCTCACTTTATGCCAAAATTATGCGCTGTCTAATTAGCAAACTGAACTTGGACACACTCCAATTAAAATTGCAACATGTGCTTGAGACTATATGCCATACATCATCAACATAGGGCCTTCTGTCTGTTGTTTATATCTGGGCCTGGTAGCATGCAGCTAGTTTTAAGATTTTTTACTAAAAAAGAGCTGCT